>JAKGSA010000821.1:0-52182 GCA_033558755.1 Philaethria dido
ACTTACGTTGTTTCTGCACTCACCGATTCAATTATTATATGAAAAAAGGCTCATAATTTTCAAACTGCTGGACAATTTAACACTAAATTAACACTTAAAAAATATTTACCGCAACTACCGAAAACTGGCTACCGAAGAAAAGACTTACAAAAAACCTCTTCGAAATCGGTCAATAAGAGTGTTATTAATGTCTTGTTATTAATTTACTTTGAATGGTGCACTGTAATATTTTACATTATAGGTTCAAATATAGCTAATTAATTGGAATTTGATAGTAAATAATTTCACTAAAATTCATTTCTTATGTATTCTTTTCAAAATAAAATTTGTTTAAAAATCATTATCATTGTAAACTTTATATATTATCACCATTGAATAACTTGTTTGTAGAATAATAACTAAACAAATTTCACTAAGTAACTAAGTTAACCAATACTACATGGCTTTGATTACACAAATACTAATGCGAAAGCATCTTCATGTTCTATTATTTCTAGTTTTTTTGCTTTCAATACGTTAATTTTACTTTATTTTACTAACGCAAATCATTGTAGATTAGAAATGTTATCATGAAGCAAAACAAAAACAGTGCATATTATTTAATTAGATCACTAAAACATGCAATCAATACAACCAATCAAAACTACAAGAAAAAAAAACAAATTTAAAAAAAATATATCAAAAATCTAACAATCCAAAGTTACATATATGGTATCCACTTTTAAAAAAAAATTACACGACAGCCAATTTCAATACTCTGTTATGATAGAAAGAGACAAATATACAAAGCGAGAGGGACAACAACATGCCATACAAAATTTATATTTCAATTGATAGGTACCTGAATTATTTTCTGAGCATGAAGATATATTATCAAGGGGATCAAAGTCATCCAAAATATCGCCTAAGTCAAAATCTTGTTTGTCACTCGACCTTGAGTTTATTACTTCTATTTTATTCGCTGTAAATTTGTTTTTGTAGTTTGTAATATATGTTAATATTAAAAAATCTGTTAAAATTACTATAAATTTATTATTATTTTTTATATTGTATGTATATGCATTATTATTTTCTTCAGATATTAAATATATACATATATATGATGAAAGAGCTAAATATTTAATACTTAATAATGTTATTCAAATTATAAATATTCGACTAACACAAAATATTAATATTTTTATTATATATTTTAAATAAAAAACTAGTAACTATAAAATATATGGAACTAAAATCAATGTATCTTTTAGCTTATTTTTGTTTGTTTTTTTATATAAATAGATACGATTTCTATAAAATCACATAATTTTTCACCTATATTTAAAAGTGGGTACCATAAAACAATAATAAATCTGAAATAGAATTGAGATTACTAACAGGCCTATTTTATATAATGAAAATGAAAATTACAACAAGAGAAGCAATGTGAAGGGCATCCCTTTAATAGAAAGATAAAAATAATAGAAGAAGTAGAATTTACAATGTACCAACTATATATGGATATATATGTTATGGATAACAGGCGTGAATAGGTTGATAAGTCAACTATCATAAACATTTTTTTTAAATTATGCATTAGGATTGCTTTATTTATAAAATGAATTGAATAAGTAAAAAAAAAATCAGCTAATTAAATACTTTAACACTAAAAAACATGTACTAATAATAAAGCTTAAAAATGCCTTCTCTGAAATACAATTTTTTGACATACCTACTTATGCCTGGGATGGATATTATCTCATATTACTTTATTATCATCCAAGTTCAAATATGTAAAATTATTAAAACCCATAATATTAATTATCATAATACACCAAGATTTCAGATTCAAATGACATATTTATATGGTATGGTACTATATAGGAATTATTAAGTTGTTTTTTTATTATAATTCTATCTGTAATTATGCAACTACTGTTTCATAAAAAAAATGTATTTAAGAGATTAAGATTATTATTGGATATTTAATTGGTTGTAAAGTTATTCAAAATTTGTTCTTATTTATTCTTCACATTTAAATTTTTTAGATTTGACAAATGACGTAATTTGAGGACTTTTTTAACAGTTTTAAAACCACAATACAAAATACAATATTTAAAATCGATACTTACAACTAATATCCATATCCGCTGTCTCATTAAATATGGCCATAGGATTATCGTTGAGAAAGGAAGAGAGACCAAAATTGTAGAGAGAGCCGTCAGCTGACAGAGATGTGTTGAACGTTCTGTCTATATTGTATTGCACTATAACAAAAATATATTATTACGTTAAATTATTTATAAAATAAAATAAAACAGCTAAAAGATTTATATCGAGTTGTCAAAGTTCGTTCGAGCAGGTAGACGTGTTTTTACGCTCGCTACGTTTTAATTCACAAAATGATATTAATAATAAAGTATACAATAAAATAACTGTGTGTCACGGATGTACATGTAATCGTAAGGAATATTTGCGATAAATATACCAGTAAGAGTGCAAAACAACCATAAAAACAAGAAACTAAAGTGTGTGTTAGTGAAGTAAATTTTAGCGACGGTGATAGTAACATTTGCAAAAATCTCTATATACCCTTCAGTTTTCTTTGCAACCTCAATGAAGTTAAACTAGAAGCATATTTTCACATTGTACGACAACAGCAAATTGGTCTCGTGACAAGTTACTCAGACTTATATGCAAATCCGAAGTTCGATCCTCAGTAAAACATTTTTCTAAAATATTTTATATTAACATTTTTTTAATTTTATTTCATTACTGTTTGCAATAAAAATGGAAACACAGAAGTCATTGGGATGTTGCAATGCACATAATGATAAAGATCGAAATTTGCAATGTTTGCAATGCAAAAAAGTTTACCACTTTGGCTGTTTGGGAATCGACTCACATTCAAGTGCTCCAACCAACTGGAAATGTCCTAAGTGTAATAGACCTAAAACTAACGATGAAACACCCATACGATCTACAGTGGAACGTATAAATTCCAAAGTCAGCGATCCTAATGTAACTAAAAGGTCGTATAAAAGACAAGCTGTTAGTTCTCCGACGTCACCAATGACTAACGAGCAAATAAGTCATGAATACATATTAAACGCTGTCAACGACGCAATTCAAAACCAAATATCGAATTTAATGATGAGTATTAACAAAACAATTAACAATTCCATCAAAAGTAACTTTAAAAACCTTGAAAATAAAATTGAAGAACTGCAAACTTCAATCTCTTTTATTAGTGGTCAATATGAGGATATAAAAAAGCAACTGGACACATACTGCGATGTAACTAATAAATTAAAACATGAAAACGATGCTCTTCAGGTTACAGTAAATAATCTACAAAACAAGGTTAATATAATGGAACAACATGCACGGTCCAGTAACATTGAAATACAATGTGTACCAGAATCAAAAAACGAAAATGTTATTACCATAGTTAAACAACTCTCTAAATCTATAAATTTCAATATGAAAGAAAATGAAATAGCTCACTGTACTCGTATCGCCAAAGCAAATCAAAAGTCGACGAGACCAAGATCAATCATAGTTCAACTCAGCACACCTTTCGTTCGCGACCAACTTCTAGCAGCTGTGATCAAATTTAACAAAAACAACCCCTCCAACAAGCTAAATTCTTCTCATCTTGGTATCGGGGGAAACAAGGTTCCTATATATGTCTGCGAACATCTATCGACAGCAAATAAAACTCTTCACGCTGCTGCTCGTATGAAAGGGAAAGAGTTGAACTATAAACATATCTGGGTGCGGAATGGGCGCATTTTTATGAGAAAAACTGATGACAGCGACTACAAGTTTATCAACAACATGGAAACCCTTAACAAATTAACTTAATATTGAAACATATTGCATGCAAGTATATATATTCTCCAAAAATGTATACACTAAATATATATTACCAAAATGTAAAAGGTCTTCGTACAAAAACACATGATTTCTACAGAAATGTAAGCTGTAATAACTATGATATTATTATTATAACAGAAACTTGGTTAAACAATAGTATTCTAAATTCTGAATTGTTTAGTGATATCTATACTGTATACAGAAGAGATAGGGATCTTTCGAGCTCATTAAAAAAAGATGGTGGAGGAATACTGGTAGCTGTAAATACTAAACTTAATTCTCGCCGAATGATCTCCTGGGAGAGTTCCTGTGAAGATTTGTGGGTTACAGTAAATATTAACAATAGTAATACAATAGCTCTTTGTGCGGCCTATATTCCTCCACCAGTCAGTAAGACTGTCCTGGATAATTTCATAAATAATTTTAATCGCGTGTCGGAAATTATAGGTTACAGTACACTAGTTATCGGTGACTTCAATCTGAGCTGTATAAATTGGGATCTAGTAGGAAATGTTAACAACGGGCACCACATATCTTCTTTGGCTCAATCTCTTATAGATTTTTCAGATGTCAACGGCTTTTGTCAACATAATTGTATCAAAAATCAGCAAAACAAAGTTTTAGATCTCGTCTTCAGTAACAACGATACTTTTGATGTAACAGTTGATACATCTACTACTATAATGAGTCGTATAGACCCGCTACATCCACCATTAAATATTACCGTCAATCTTATTAAAAATAATGCAAAATTCTTAAATGTAAATCCCAACTATGTCAAATATAATTACTCTAAAGCCAATTTCAAAAATATTAAAAAATTCCTAGATAATGTTAATTGGTGTGAGATACTTGCAGAGTGTGTAGATGTTGATAACATGGTGGAAAAATTATATACTCTCATAAAATCATCTATAGAGCTTAATGTACCCAAAATTACCAACAAAAATAATCCTAAATACCCTCTTTGGATGAATAAAACCCTTATAAAACGAATTAAAGAAAAAGAAAAGCTTCGAGTCAGATATAAAAAATATAAAAATCCAATGGACGAAATATCACTAAAAATTTTAGAGAAAAGGTGTAACGAATTATCTTTGAAAAGTTACAATAAGTATATTAAACGGTCTGAAAACAATATCAAAAATAATACGAAATATTTTTGGTCTTTTATAAAAATTAAAAGAGAAAATAAAAAATGTGGGTTTCCAAAAGTAATGACTAAAAATAATGTTGAAATTACAGGTGGCAAACATATT
Organism: Philaethria dido; assembly: GCA_033558755.1. NCBI lineage: Eukaryota > Metazoa > Arthropoda > Insecta > Lepidoptera > Nymphalidae > Philaethria > Philaethria dido. The sequence continues at coordinate 5,118 of JAKGSA010000821.1, forward strand.
TGTAATGGTTTTGGGTCACACTTTTCTTCGATATTCAGTGTTAATACAACAATACAATACAATTTTAATGAAATTCTTACCAATATGCACCACACAGTAAACAGTAGCTATGTTTTACAACAAATTCAACTTGATGAACTTAATATTTTAAAAAAATTAAAGGAATTAAATTTACATAAGGGAGCGGGACCAGATGGTATACCTCCAAGTTATTTAATTAATTGTGCTTCGTCTCTTGCAGTGCCACTTAAAATTATTTATAACGCCTCGTTGAGAACAGGATTTTTTCCAACTAAGTGGAAGGTGGCCAAAATTGTTCCGATTTATAAGACAGGTGATAAAGAAAAAGTGGAGAATTATCGACCGATATCTATCCTTTCCGTATTTGGTAAAATTTTTGAATCCTTAATTTATCCATGTTTATACGCACAGTTCAAAAGTTTTATTAGTAACCATCAACACGGTTTTATTAAGGGCAGATCAACAAATACTAACTTAGTAAATTATACTGAGACACTAATTGACCTAATTGACAAAAGAAAAAGAGTTGATGTAGTTTACACAGATTTTAGTAAAGCATTTGATGTAGTGCCTACTTCGGTTCTTCTTTTTAAATTGTCAGCATATGGCATAACGGGTTCGATATTGCGCTGGTTGGAGTCATATTTAAACAATAGATCATTTTTTGTTGTTGCTAATGGACATGAATCTGGTAAATTTAAAATAACATCTGGAGTGCCTCAAGGCTCTCATTTAGGTCCCTTATTGTTTAATATCTTCATTAACGACTTGCCAGAGTGCTTTGAGTACTCTACACCATTCTTGTTCGCTGATGATTTAAAACTTCTAAAAATCGTTAATGATATCAATGATGTCAGACACTTCCAGAATGATCTAACAAAGTTGTCTAATTGGTGCAAAACAAACGGAATGGTGCTTAACGCAGAAAAATGTTATTGCATTACATTCGCCCGTATTCATGTTGAAACAAATAGCCAGTATTTCATAGCAGATTCACCTTTAAAACGGGTTAGAACTATTAAAGATCTTGGTGTGACTTTTGACGAAAAGTTGACTTTCATTCCACATATAGACAAAGTGATTACAAAAGCCTCAAAGATGCTAGGTTTTGTGCTTCGGACCAGCAAGGTATTCAAAGATTCTAACACTAAAATTGTCTTGTATAACAGCTTAGTAAGGAGTATTTTAGAGTATGGTAGCGTGGTGTGGAGGCCGCATTATGCGACACATTGTTTGCGAATTGAGAGAGTGCAAAAACGTTTTCTTTATCATCTGGCATTCTCTGTAGGCAAAGCAAAAGAACTCGTTTCGTACAACGAAAAATTGTCATATTTCAAAATACATACTCTAAGTAACAGAAGGGAATTATTGGATCTAATGTTTATATACAAATATCTTAATAACACGACCGATAATCCTGATTTGATATCTAAATTTAGGTTTAATGTTCCATCTCGATATCCACGCAAACCTATTACTCCTCTCGTAAGACCTCTCCGTAAAACTATCCTGGGCATGAACTCACCGGTTTCGCGTCTATCTAGGTTATTAAACGACAATAGCGACATCTTAGACCCATTTGGAGACTCGATGTCCAAATATAAATTCAAAATATGTTCCCACGTTTTAAAAAATAATCGTACTTAGCCACAAATTAAAAAATATAATTATATATATATAATGAAAATTTTGATTATTTTATAATGTTTAATAATGTATATTATGTTTAATTGGATGTTTGACCTATATTTTATATTGTTTATTTTTTTTTTGTTTAGCAATTTGACATTTTTATTTAATAATTTGATTTTTAATTTGATAAACTATAATTCCATGTTGTATTCTTTATATTGTAATCTAACTTCTATATTATTTTGTTTGGTTACTGTTTTTCATTTTGTGTTTATTTTAAATAATTATTTGAACGTTGAAATTATTATTGATGCATGCTGTATCCACCTTAAAACATGATGCAATTAGCTTTAAGCTTTAATCTGTATTTTTTCTACTTTGTAATATATGTATTGTAATCATCACTGGTGGATCTAAATAAATAAATAAAAATATTACTAGGCTAGACTATATCGTTCATGCTTAAAACATATACGTTAACTAATAACAATTTAATAAAGACAAGCCAGGTGTCACTTTTTTTATACAATATAACATTAATCTAAATGAGTGTAGTTCACAAAATTTAAAACTTGTTGGAAAAGAAACTTAAGCATTTCATTTTTTTTTTGAACAAAGGAGGTAAACGAGCAGAAGTACTACCTTATGGGAAGTGGTTACCTTCGCTAATAGACATTTACAACACCAAAGGAGTCTCCAATGCGTTGCCAGCCTAGAGGGTAGAGGGAAGGGAAGGAGCACCACATTTTGGGAAAAGATAGGTAGGAATAGGGAAAAACCTAGCTTACATGTCATCAAACCGAATCACATCTTTAGATATTTGACGGTTCGTGTTTGATATTATAGTGGTCGCGAGCCAGTCGGAGGACGAACCTCCTACCACCTAATGGATGGATTGCGTTGCAGAGAAAGGAGCTGAGGAGAAGGAGGAATGCCTGGAGCGTTGCTCGGAGCAACTGTTGTGACTCAAGTGTAGGATTAATAGGGTCTTTAAGGGCCCCTTTATAATGTTTATTCACGCTTTTCACCAATACCATTCAGCTCTAATCTCTTCTTAACCATTTTTTTTTCAGTATCACGTTTTTTCAAGCATAGCGAAGTAGTCAGTGATTACGTAGATCAGGACATATTACATAATGTGGCGGAACTCAACGCCACTAATTGTCTCACCAGAATGAAGAAATGAATATAGTTTAAATATTCCTCCGAGTGGAATATTTCTTCAAACCGCAACCATCGCGTTTACGACGACGCTGACGACTCAAACGATATTCTACTGCGCCATGATGGTTTCTTTAACTAAACTTGAAATAATCTACGCCCAAAATATATAGATAAATAATTTGTATATATATGTATGTTCCACCATACCATATCTACGTAACTTTAATCCATTATGGGTTACAAATGACAAACACATACCATAAAACGGATATTGGATTTAGAAATGTCTAACAAACTATCCATAATGGAAAATATTATGAGTCCCATCAACTTTATAATCACGGTCGGTGTTAACGTTCGAGTTATTTCATTATACCCTGAAATTAGGATTTTAACTTCACTTATAAGCTTTAAAGGGTATAATGGGAATTTTACTCATTCATTCGTTGCTTCCTTTTTAGTAATAATACGTGTTTATTTTGAAAGCTAGAAAATTGATTATAGAAAAAGTAGGAGTAACGCCTGTCGTGGCGCAGAGGCACAAGCGTGCGATTGAAAACGTGACAGGTTGTGGGTTCGATTCCCACTCCAGGAAATGTAAAATGTAGTATTTTCATTTCTTGGGCTTGGTTACAAGTTAAAGCGTGGCGGTGAGTTCCGCCACTCAACACGCAATGCCTCAATTTGGCGGAAAGTGGGAACGGAAATGTTGAAAGAGAATGGAGTGTCTTAACACTAGGTTCTCTGGTTCCCTCTGCCTACCCTGCTATATGCGGGTTACAGCGTGAAGTTAAAAAAAAAAAAATAAGTTGCGGAACTTACAATCGCACTTTTTGCGATGCGATGCGATGTTGCCATAGCGGAAATATGAAAATAAAAAAAAAAAAATAATTATTCCCTCAATCATTATATTCAGACGCTGATGGCCTCATTAACTATCGAGATCAACTATAATATTGATATATTATTTAACCAGTAGGTTCTTAATCCCGATAATATTGCTGCACTTGCAAAACGAGATAGATAGTTCAGGATTATCTTAGCAAATCGGATACCTTTAAGATTAATGAGTTCAATAATACAATATTCATAGGAAGTTTAAAATAACTAATTTTCTAAAGTATCTCAAACGCTTACGTTACTGAGTGACTGACAGAAAACGTACAAATCTACTGGCCATAGAAAGCTGAAATTTCGTACGTAGCCTCCTCGGGGAGTGTAAGAGAGCGCTAAGAGAAGATTTCTCCAAATTTCTACGAAAATTCATTTAGGTTTTATGAAAGCAAAAGTCGTAGGTCACAGCAAGTGTATTATAGTCTGCAGGGGGTCCTCTACTTTGCGATGCAGATTTCATTTATAAGCTAAATGAGTAGCTTTTTAATGGAATAAGCTGTACTACTGGCTTGTTAATTATATAGATTTAGTGTTTTCAAAGTATAGAGCTATTCGTTTGACAAGTTCTTGGTACTGGAGGGATATGTTTTGCTCTTGTGAATAAAAATTATTGTGAACCGGTTTAATTCTGTATAATTTTACTTATATCTAAGTTGAGGTATTTGTGGTTACGGTTTACTGTAGTGTAGAAAATCATTATAGAATATACGAGTTTCTATTTTCTTTGCCTGTCGTAGCGCAAAAGCGTGCGACTGTAAATGCGACAGGTTGTGGGTTCGATTCCCACTCCAGCAATTTTTCATTTCTTGGATTTGGTAACAAGGCAAAGCGCGATGAGTTCCGCCACTCAGCACGCAATGCCTAAATTCGGTGGAAAGTGGGGAACGGTGTGTCTTAACACTAGGTTTCCTCTGCCTACCCTGCTATATGCGGGATCCAGCGTGAAGCTATGTATGTATGTTATATCTGTTATTTGGAAGTTAATTTATGTGAGTATAGAAAAATAGTACATAAATAAATTCATTTAGTACTTTTTTTATTATGTCATTCTAAAAATACTTCTAAAAGAATGAATATTTTTGACAACATGATTTATTTTTGTATGCTATGCTTTTTATGAATGTTCATAATTTATATGTTAATTATTCACACACATTTATATTTGTTTTTACTTCACCGCTATTTATATTTAGATACTACGTTATATTATGACAGAATTACAAAAAATCCCTTGACTAAAAGTTGCATTCAATTTGTTATTCTAATGTATAAGATATATGAATGTAAAGTTTCATCAAGGTCTGTTCTGTAATTTTTGTGTCAATTAATAATAAATATTTATCCAATCGATAATTTTTCTTATGATACTTTTAAGATTAGTAGCGATAATACTATTTTTAGAAATAGAAGATTTTTTTATTTATTTTATTTTATTTTGTTCTGTTCTGTCCTGTCCTGTCCTGCCCTGTGCTTTCCTGTCCTGTCCTGTCCTGTCCTGTCCTGTCCTGTCCTGTCCTGTTCTGTCCTGACCTGTCCTGTCCTGGCCTGGCCTGTCCTGTCCTGTCCTGTCCTGTCCTGTCCTGTCCTGTCCTATCCTATCCTGTCCTGTCCTGTCCTGTCCTATCCTATCCTATTCTATTCTATTCTATTTTATTTAAGGAGATATGTGAATCAAAGGAGCAGCACAAGAGATGAGAGAAGACCTCCGAGACATCAATGGTACTGGAGAAAGGTCACGTAAAAAGCATGAACACCCCCCGGAGGACATGCATGAAGAGGTTAATAATTGTGGACGGGGCGAAAGAAGTGTGCAGGGACTGTAGCGTTTGGCGCTCCATTCTCTCTAACTACCCCGCTAGGGATAAAGAGCTAAGCTAAGTTAAGGATTTTATTCTTTTTAAGACTTATACGTTGCGGCGTTGAGTTCCGCCACTCATCACGCAAGGCCTCAAATTCGGCGGAAAGTGGGGATCGGAAATGTTGAAAGAGAACGGAGTGTCTTAACACTAGGTTCTCAGGTTCCCTCTGCCTACCCTGCTGTGTGCGGGATACAGCGTGAAGCTATGTATGTATGTAAGACTCATACAAAATGAATACTATCAGAACGTATAAATTACAATATTTTACAATATTTAATTTAGTAGCAAATCTAAGTCAGCGAATCGTACACCTTACTATCTGTAAAGAAGACATGGCATGGAGCCAGACGAGATGTTGAGAGCACTTTAGTATTGGAAAACTACTTGAATTGAGATATTATGCAGATATTTTAATATTATTCGGTCCTTTACAGGTTTCGACTATGAAGTGCTAGAAGTTATAGTCGAATCTATTTTTAAATGATATTTATATCATAAAAGCGCTACATCAGCAGGGTATTCAAAGTGAACCTAGTGTTAAGACACTCTGTTTTCAAATTAACGCCTTAATTAGAGAAATTACTTTGAACTTAGCGCCGTTTTTTGTTGTAAAAGAGACGAGATTCTATGAATATGATTTTATCAAAAAAGAAAGCCGATTTCAAAGCAAATTCATAATAAAGTACAATTATTTCAAAAACCTCAAAAATTACTTGTCAGACTTTAACTGAATTTAAATTGGACAACATCAGAAAAAGTAGCTATATAAGAATATAAAGAAAGTCCTTTTTTTTTAGCTTCACGCTGTATCCTGCATATAGCAGGGTAGTAGAGGGAACCTAGTGTTAAGACACTCCGCTCCCCACTTTCCGCTGAATCGAGGCATTGCGTGCTGAGTGGTGGAACTCAACGCCGCGTTTTGCCTTGGTACCAAACCCGGGAAATGAAAAATTCCATTTCCTAGATTGACAATCGAACCCACAACCTGTCGCGTTTACAGTCGTTCGCTTGTGCCTGTGCGCCACGATAGGCGTTCCACACACACAGAACCTCTTGCTTTTTCGAAGTTGGTCAAAAATCATTTAATTATAAACATTACCCTGAGTGGTAGTCGAACTCACTACCAATCGAGTTTACAGTCATATATTGACCCACTGTGCCTACTGGCCTAATGGATCATATAAATTCCCCATACATCCCATACATACATACTATCCCATAACCATATACGATTTTATAAACAATACATTTCACTATGGTACCATTAAGATATGATGTTTATACAAAAGCTTTATCTCTAGTGAGGTGTTGTTTTAGTTATATGCAACAATATTACTAAAGTTACTCCGCGAAGCTACTTCAAAGCTCGTTTTGATATGATAATGTCGGAATTATTGTGTACAGTGGCGTCTACTATACACTTCGGTTTTGAATCTCTCAATAGTTTAATGGAAAATATGTTTTTCAGTTCAATCTTTTCCCAATAGGAAGGGAGAACGTAATGTCAAGACACTCCGTTTTACGCTTTCCATATGAATTCGTCACATTGTGTGTTGAATGGCGGAATATATGTATATTTTAACTTCACGCTGTATGCCGCATATAGCAGGGTAGGCAGAGGAAACCTGAGAACCTAGTGTTAAGACACTTCGTTCCCTTTCAACAAAGTGACGGAACTTGAGTGACGGAACTCAACGCCGCGCTTTGCCGTGTTACCAAACCCAGAAAATGAAGATATTTCATTTCCTGGAGTGGGAATCGAACGCACAACCTATCGCTTTACAGTCGCACACTTGTGCCTCTGCGCCACGACAGGCGTTGGAATATAATTTGATTATAAATATTATAATTTAATTCGAGCTTATTTTTCAAATGTAAACTCAATGGTTTTGAGTTCGATTCGCATTTGAGGAAATTAATTAAATTTTAATTGAAATGAGTTCCGTCACTCAACATGCAATGCCTTAATCTGGCGGAAAGTGGGGAACGGAAATGTTGAAAGAGAATGGAGTGTCTTAACACTAGGTTGTCAGGTTCACTCTGCCTACCCTGCTATATGCGGGATACAGCGTGAAGTTAAAAAAAATTGAAATGATTCTTTTGGTAAGACACGGCCGTCTTCATTTAAGGCGGAAAACAGAGAACGAAGTGTCTTGGTTAACAAATTTTTCTCTGTCTACCCTACTATGGGGAAAAACCGTGAAACTGAATATTAAGAGAGAACTTTTTGAAATTTTGATAGTACTATAGAATAGAGTACTATAGAATAAAATAAACGCAATCGAAGTCGCGGGGAACAATTAGTCAACTAGTTAAAATTATCTTTTTATCAATATATATGTAGATTAGTAGTATATTATAGCTTATGTTTTCCCTACTCTTGTATGAGAGTCTTGAGCGTAATGCTCAAAATATTATAATTAATATTATTAAAAACATAATTATCAAAATTATTAATCACAACGCTACTCAACACGAATTGTTTTAAATTCGCGGAGAACGGAGTATCTTGACACTAGGGTTCTCTGTTTACCTAAGCTATAAAAAAAAACCATTACATACATACATACATACATAGCTTCACGCTGTATCCCGCATATAGCAGGGTAGGCAGAGGGAACCTAGTGTTAAGACACTCCGTTCCCCACTTTTCGCTGAATTGAGGCATTGCGTGCTGAGTGACGGAACTCAACGCCGCGCTTTGCCTTGTTACAAACACAGGAAATGAAAAAATCCATTTCCTGGAGTGGTAATCGAACCCACAACCTATCATGCTTACAGTCACACGCTTGTGCCTTTGCGCCACGACAGGCGTTCAACGTTATTATAATTCAGCAAAACGCGACATTGAGTTTCACCAATCAATATACAATATCTCAAACTTGGCCGGAAAGCGGAGAACGGAGTGTCTTAACACTAGTATCTCTCCACCTAAGCTATAAAAAAACATTTCTTTATACTATAATGATTTCATATCTCATAATACGCATGATTAAATAAGAAAATACGCATTCAGTATAACTAGGTCAATGCTCTCTGACCCGATGGAGCTAACGCAATTTACCCGGTTTTCAGGAAGCGTTAGGGGATTAACTAGACAGACATAATCTTAGTTAAATTCTGAGTTAAACTAAATAAAGGATTCTGTTATTAGTATGAAGGTATTTGTCGCTTCAGCTTAGTTTCACGCTGTATCCCGCATATAGCAGGGTAGGTAGAGGGAACCTGAGAAAGTGTTAAGACACTCGGTTCCCCACTTTCAGCCGAATTAAGGGGGAAAAATCTATCTCATATCGGGGGAAGTGGGGAACGGAGTGACTTAACACTAGGTTCTCAGGTTCCGTCTGCCTACCCTGCTATATGCAGGATACAGCGTGAAGCTTTAAAAAAGAAATATTTATATTTGGTTGTGATTGATATTGTAAGCCCTTTCTTTATTTTCCTGCAAAATAAAGAAAGGGCTTACAATATCAATAAGAAATTTTAAAAACGTCATGTTCATACCAGGCGTGAATAACTAAATAAATCATATGCATACCTTTCAGGAGAAGCTTTTAACTTTATTATATGTTATAATAATTATTTATTGTAATTTATTCATTCATATAAATATTTATAAAAATTATACATACATGTCGAGTTATTCACATATTCACGCTTGCTATGTATATATTCATACCACATATATCAAAATATAATGCGTTTCGCGGAAGATAAACGCTGACATATTCATATTGTAATGAGAAAGATTGATGTTGTTCTCCAAGAAATGGAACTTAAGTCTAAGTCGAAGCAATTTCACAAAGTCACGGCAGGATTGGGCTTGACAATATTTTTTTGGGTGAAAATGAGATTTTTTGACGAAAATCCACTCATTAAGTATAACGATGCTTATTCCCTGACCTGGAAAATCTGTGGTCCGGTGAAGTTTTTTGTAAAACTTTTTCAGGACCTTCCAAAACAGGCGTAATTAATCTGTGTTTTAGATGAAAAGGTCAAAAAGAGGATTTGTTTAATATTATATAATCAACCGACTTAAACAAAGGAAGGGATTACTCACCTCGTCAGTTTTTTTTTTTTTTTTTATGGATAACGGATGGCAAGTTGAGCAGAAGGACCACCTTGATGGTAAGTGGATAGCCTTTCGTTTCATGAACATCTACAAATACCAGAGATGCCGTTGTAGATGCGTTGCCAACCTAGAGCATACAGATGGAAGAGTAGACAATGTAGTATTCCGTTCCTCGGAACCACCACATTTTGGGGAAAGGGATGGGTGGGAATGGGGAAACCTGGCTATGCCATCGAACCGGAACACATCATAAGATATTTGGGCGGTTCGTCTTTAACCGTCAGTAATTATTTTTTAGTATAAACTTTTGTTGGACGAGCTTTAGTTTTGATGATTCTTCTTTAATTTAATAACCAGTGTTCTGATGTGTTCCCATTTCTAAATTTAGGTAAGTATCTAAGTCACCAGGCAACCTCTGACAGAAATATACTAGTACGTGCAGGTATAGGTCTCTATACAGAACTGATCCATTTGCGTATATCAGATCTAGGTTTCATTATCTTACAGAGAGCACTGAACTAAACTAAACAGCACAAATCAGTGTGTACATCGGTTATCAGGACAAAATTGTTGAGTAACAAAAATTATACTGCAAAGAAATATCATCCCAAACTCTATTAAGATTACAGTTAAAATGGTTAAAAAAATACAAACTCACTAGAAGAAATAAAATTTAACGTAAACAATAAAGAAGAACTTAAAATCAAAAAAGGGAACACAAAAAGATTTTTTTTATTTATCAACTCTCTCTATCTCTCTCTCTCTCTCTATTTATTTATATATCTACTATCAATACTAAGAAAAAGCTCAGAGTGAGTCAAAACAGTAATGAAAGAAGAAGAGAAATTAAAGGATAAAATTAAACTAGCGGAAATACGAAGTAAGACATAAGGTATAGAGTATGTCACTTATAGTCAAAAAGGTCATCCATAATCAGATCAATATCCATAATCAGAAAAAAATAAATGATCAAAGGAAAAATCTCAAGGAAAATGTGCATGCTAAAAAAATGCTATGAAAATGTGGGAGATTGCAAAAAAACAAGCAAACAAGTTCAACTAAAACTTAATATCCTACCTACATTCCGTAGCGTCCAGGTTGAACTCCATCCACTTATGTGTCGGCTTCCCTAAATATATCGGTTTACCTTTATAAAATTTTCACTCCACGTCATTGGCATCCTGTTGATGGAGAAAAAGAAAGGGTGACAACAATTTAAATGAGAAGACATAAAAGACAGCAGAAGAGGCCTTTGCCAAAGGGGTAGATGAGGTTACTGATGACACTAACGCCTCTCAGAGGCACAAGCGTAAACGCGACAGGGTTGTAGTTCGATATTCTCACAGAAATGAAAATTCTAAATAATATTTTGTATTTTCTACTTCCTGGGTCTGGTAAAAGGAAAATGCGGCGTTGAGTTCTGACACTTTAGCACGCAATGCCTCAATCCGGCGGAGTGGGGAGCGGTCTTAACACTAAGTTCAGGTTCAAAAAATGTAAATTTTATGTAATTTAATATATAATTGGACACATTACAGAATTAAAGAAAATTGTTTTTAAATAAACAAAAAAACATATTAAATGGAACAATTGATAATTGAAACTTTTTAAAAGTACTTATATAATTGTTATAATTACTATATAATTGTAATATAAAAGATAGTAATTCTCCTATATAATTGATTAATTAGAGAATTGAATTAAATTTAAAATGAAATTAAAATGAATATTATATTTAATTTAATATTCTTAAATGAAGAACGAGAAATGTGTTGTTGTACATTTGTTATTATTATATAATAAAAATGTTTAAATTTGTGTAATATAAATAATAGTAAATATATATAAATTTATATAATTTTTTTTAATTTCACGCAGAAACTCCGCATATAGCAGTGGTAGCAGAGGAACCAAAGAACCCAGTGTTAAGACACTCCATTCTCTTTCAACAAATCAGTTCCCACTTCTCTGCCGAATTGAGGTATTGCGTGTTGAGTGGCGGAACTCAACGCCGCGCTTTGCCTTGTTATTGAAACCCAAGAAATGAAAAATACTAAATTTTACATTTCCTGAGGGGAATTTAGGTCCCACAACCTGTCGCGTTTACAGTCGCACGCTATGCTCTGCAGCCATGCACAAGTTAAAAGTAATGCGACGGAATTGTGCTGACTACCCTATTCGGGGGAAATGGATAAACTAAAAAAAAAAAGAAAATAAATAAGAAATCAATACAATAGTACAATAGTACATAGTATAATACAATTAAAGCCTGTCATGGCGCGAGCAAAAGTGACTGTAAGCACGACAGGTTGTGGGTTCAGATTACCCAGGAAATGAAAATTTTAAATCATATTAAGTAATTTTACTCCTGGGGTCTGGTAACAAGGTAAAGCGCGGCGTTGAGTTCGCCACATAGCACGCAATGCCGCACTGGCGGAATGTGAGGAAAGAAAATGTTGAAAGTGAATAGAGTGTCTTAACACTAGGTTCTGTGTTCCTGCCTACCCCTATATGCGGGATACAGCGTGAACCAACACTATTGCTTTGTAGTAGGAACAAAAACACGTACATATACTTGAAAAATATTATGAATAAAAGAATATTCATATTATTTTAAAAGGGCCAGTAAAGGCCGACAGTAGGCGGCGTACATTTATATGCAAATGAACATTTCTGAGAACAAGTGGAAAAGGGTCGGTCGAAAGATACTGTACTCTGAACAGTTATGTGATTGATATTATGTGAGCCCTATTTTTTTTCACAATTGTTATAACTAGAATATAATATTTTAAGAAAATTCATAAAATTTTGAAGGCAGCGGGATTCGAACCCGCGCCTCTGTGATGGTAACGACGTTTGGATGGTTTCCAAGAGTCGCAGGTTTGATTTCCACTGCGTTCAAAATGTTTATACGTTTTCTAAAAATGTTTTTCGTTTTCTAAATGTGAGATTAACACTCTTAAATATCAAATGTACAGTGGAATATGCATAAAATTTTAATAAATTGCTTCATTGCAGTTATTTATATACATTTTTTTTTAAAGCCTTTTTGCCACAAATAGTAAACAGAGAGAACACTCTATCCAGCCAATATCGGGATATTGAGTGTTGAATGGCCGAATTTAACGCCGCGCTTACCAGAGCGAAAAAATGATAATAATTTAAATACAGTCATTCCCCCGTCTGGTAATCGAACCTGCAACTCATCGTATACAGTCCCCTTGCGCCACGATGACCTCAATGCTACTCAACTGTTGTGTTGAATTGTTATCTATGTCTTTATAAATAAAAATGAATCACAAAAATGTATACATATAAATCAGAAAATTATCTTCTTTTGTTCGATATTTCGACAGAAAAGTTTATATATTATTAATTGGGGAACGGAAAGAGAACGGAGTGTCTTAACACTAGGTTACAGCATGAAACTAAAAAAATTTTAAGTACAAAAAAATAACAAAAAAATCAAGGGCGTCGTGACAGATAACATTTAACTATAAGCACAATTGGTTGTGGATTCGATTCCCACTCGGGGGAATCATTATATTTAAACATTATCCGTTTCCACCTGGAAAAGAGAGTGGAGAACGGAAACTTGACACTCAGGTTCTGAAGGTTGGTTCTAGATTCATCGTCCTTCAGGTTTAATGATCTACGTATTAATATTATAACAAAGTCTTTTTCCGGTAGCGATTAAAGTATTTTTATCAAATACACGCTTATTTTAAATAAAAATATTTCATGTCGTTGACTTCAAATAGTGATAAATGTTATTGGCTTCAAGATTGGATATAATGTTGTATATACATACATAGCTTCACGCTCTGTCCCGCATATAGCAGGGTAGGCAGAAGCGAACGTAGTGTTAAGACACCCGTTCCCCACTTGCCGCCGAATTGAGGCATTGTGTGCTGAGTGGCGAAACTCAACGTCGCGCTTTTGCTCCAGCCAGCCAAAACCCAGGAAATGAAAAAATTCATTTCCTGGGAGTGGGAATCGAGTCCACAACCCGTCAGTGTTTACAGTCGCACACTTGTGCATTTGCACCACGACATGATATATACGGTAATTTTATATATACATGTATAAGAAGAAAGGTTATGCTACTTTGAACCCACAAAATCTCGAATTTGAGTGGAAAGGGTGAACGGAGTGTCTTGACACTAGGTTCTTTCAAGCGATCTTGCTATGCGGGAGGCAATGTGTGAAGCTGATTTTTTACTTCATACTGTTTTCATTTCGAGATAATCCAAAAAAGTCAAATTTTGTCTAATTTTATTAACTTTCATTATGTATATTTTTATTCATGATAAAAATACAGTCGAATTGAGAAGCTCCTCCTTTATTTTTGGCGAGATTAAATAGCTTTTATATTTTATTAAAAAAAAATATCAAGAAGTCCCTTACGGCATGTATAATAAACAACTATAAATACAATTAAATTGGTTATTATTCTTACAATGCTTATTTTACAGTACCTCTTCATATGCAATTCTTATCAAAATTGATAAATTTATCATTTTTAATGTAGATTATCTTTTAAACTGCAATTTGGCCGATAAGCTAAACAATTAACACGATAAGATTAATTTGATCGCAGATCCATTGCGTGTCTACTATAAACGTGTATTGACACCACTATCTACGACACGCGTAGTATCTACGATATAAAAATCGTTATCTTAAGTAAATTCATAAATATGTACAAGCCTTAACCAGGCCATCGTGAGGAGTCTCACGAGACAGTGGGACGTCTACCTGTAAACTAGCGGTGAAAGTCATGAACGGGAGTTAGTTTCAATATAAATATCTTTTCGAGGGCACTTTTTTCCATACTTATATTTAAGTCCACAATCTCAGTTGAGTCAACCAACGCGCATGGTATATTAAAAAACAGAATATGCATACGGTTAATGACTATGGACGAGGCGAAAGAGGTATGCAGGGACCGTAGCGTTTGGCGCTCCGTTCTCTCTGACTACCCCGCTAGGGATAAGGCATGTAGTTAGGTAGGTAGGTAGGTAGAATATGCATTATGAATATGATTCCAGTCGTGGCGCAGAAGCATAAGTTACGACTGTAAAAGCGAGAAATTGTGACCACGCTGTCCCGCACTTAGCAGTGTAGGCAGAGGAACCAGAGAAACTAATATTAGTTTTTCAATTCTCTTTCCAACATTTCCATTCCTCACTTTTCGCCGAATTAAGGCATTGTGAGTGATGACGGAACTCATTGCCATGCTTTTGCCGCGCAGTATCAGAGACGAGGAAATGATAATACTAAATATTAATATTGTAGTCGATTAAATTCTGCACAATTTTTATTTGAACATTTTTTCATATATATGCATATAACTCTTTTCACCATGAGGATGGGTTAGAATACGAATTCCCTACGCCGCTGGTGGCGGCTACCTAAGAAAGGCAGGTATACCAGTAGTTTGGTGGTAGGAGGTTCAATCTTCCGTCTGGCTCACTGACCACTGTCATGTCAAAGACGAACTGCCCAAATATTTTGTATCTTATGATGTGTTTCGGTTCGATGGCAATATGGCCAGGTTTCCCCTTTTCACCCATCCCCTTTCCCAAAATGTGGTGGTTACGATAATGAACAACTATATTGTCCCCTTCCCATCTGTATCTCTAGGTGGCAACACATCTACAATATCTCTGGTGTTGTAAAGAGTGTCCATGGGCGAAGGTAACCACTTTCCATCAGGTGGTCCTTCTGCACGTTTGCCATCCGTTATCCATAAAAAATATGTATATTTTTAACCATTTTCAAGATAGAGAACCATTCTGAACATTCTTCAACCTAAAAGTAACCTAGTCTATTTAAAAACACGCCGTATATAATGTTTATAAATTATTGATAAATATATTATTCGAAATAATAATTATTATTGCATTTCTTATTAACTATTACGATATAATTAATTTATTTTTTTTCAATAATTGAGTACCTACTTATTTATGATAAAGGTGTTATTATAAACGACCATACTACTCGTGTAAACTTTTATAGGACTTTTTTTTTTAACTTCACGCTGTATCCCGTATATAGCAGGGTAGGCAGAGGGAACCTGAGAACCTAGTGTTAAAACACTCCGTTCTCTTACAACAATTCCGTTCCCTACTTTCCGCTGAATTGAGGCATTGCGTGCTGAGTGGCGGAACTCAACGCCGCAATTTGCCTTGTTACCAACCCCAGGAAATGAAAATACTAACATTTCCTGGAGTGGGAATCGAACCCACAACCAGTCGCGCTTACAGCTGCACGCTTGTGTCTCTGCGCCACAACAGGCTTTAGATTTATATTAATGTAATCTTAATACAATTAATAAATAAATAGTGGTTGCGGGTTCTATTCCCCGAGTGAATACTACGTTATTTGGCCGATCTGGTTAAATAAAGCAAGGCGTTTAATTCCGACAAAGTATCTCGAAACAGTTCCGACGACATATTTCTATTGTTATTCTTAATTATGTAAGATAAGTGAAGATAAAAACATTCTTTTAGCTTGAAAAGCGTAAAAATGTACCAAAGACATACATATTAACAATTTTTGGAATATATTAAATATTAGGTAATTAGTGTGAAACCATACTAAGTCGACTAATGACTATGTTATTCAAGGTGAATGTTGTAAAAAACCGATAGTGTTAGGTATGCATATACATGCATTTATATTTTACTATTATCTTCATGTAAATAAAGCTAACAATGTAGTCGTGTCCTTACAAAGATTTCAAATTATCATTTACCATCGCTAGGGTAACAATATTATATATTTTTTGTAAATATGTCCCATAGTTAAGGCCGTCGTTGTACAGTGTGTCACTGACATGATTGGTTGTGGCTTCGTTCTTACAAAAGTTAAGTAGCGGAACTCAACGCCGCTCTGATAACACGCAGTTTGAGTCCTGTCAATTAGCACGCAGTGTCTTTAGTCTTGAGTATTTTAACACTAGGTTCTCTCTGACCACCCTTCTATGCGGGATAAAGCGTGAAGCTATAAAAAAGTAAAAAACAACATTTTGAAACGTCTAAACATAACTATAAATATTTAATTAAATATAGAATATTTTTACAGTACATTTAAGAAACAAGACAAAATAGTTTTTATCCTACAATTTCATTTAGCCTTGTCAACACATTTCAAACATATATATCTTGCAGCTTTTGCTAGATAGCATTTATTTAGGTTTACCTTGTTAGTCGGAAATCATGAGTTTTATTAATAAAGTTATAGTCATAACCGGCGCTGCTTCGGGGATGGGAAAAGCTATCGCAAAGGCTTTCGCCAAAGCATCTGCATCTTTATCTTTACTTGATATTAACGAGGAAAATCTAGAAGAAATAGCAAAAGAATGTGGAAAGTTAAACGACAATAAAGTACTCAAGAATGTGGTTGACATCTCTATTGACAAGGATTTGAAAGAAGCAGTGAGAGCAACTATGAAAGAATTTGGAAAAATTAATGTTATTATAAATTGTGCTGGCATTTATGCTAAGGGTTCCATAGCAGATTCTAATATTTTAGAGGTTTATGATAAAGTGCTAAGCGTGAACCTTAGAGCTATGGTGGCTCTCGTCAATTTTGCTCTTCCCGCTTTAATTGAAAGCAAAGGTAGCATTATTAATATTTCAAGTGTTATGTCAAAGATGGTTTCCAAAGATTCAATACCATATAACGTTTCAAAAGCTGGAGTTACTCATATGACGAAGTGTTTAGCTTTGGATCTAGGAGAATTTGATGTGACAGTAAATTGTATTGCGCCGGGACTTGTAAGAACTAATATAATGAAAAATTTTGCAACAGACGAAGTAACAGAATATCTGATGGCAGCTACTGTCAATGTTTGTCCGATAAAGCGAGAAGTGCAAGCAGAGGAAATAGCTCATTTGGCAATGTATTTGGCAAGTGATAATGCTCGTAATATAACTGGTGCTGAATTTACAATTGATAGCGGTTTGACAATATCTTCGGTTTTACCATAGATTTAATAATATTTTTATAACTTTAACCACCTTTGTAGACTTATAATTTTATTATTTATTTTTTACTTATGAAAGGAGAAGGTTCTCAATTCTACTGTGTTTTTATGTGTCTCGTAAATGAATCGGTGAGTGCAGAAACAACGTAAGTCACAAAAATTGCAAAAATTCGTAATCGATTTAAACTAGCTTAGAAAGGTTGGATGCATGTTGTTTTCTCCTTCCTGCAAAATTTGTAAATCCGGACTTACGTTGTTTCTGCAATCACCGATTCAAATATTGGGTGAATTAATTTTCATGATATGACATAGCTGTCATCAAGCACTAGCGTGCTGTAGTTAGAGTAGTTTTTGAGTTATTCGTAATAACATTACTTTTTAGTGAATTTTATATGTAGTGGAGTTTTTTTTTTGTTAAAATATTAATTGTTTTAAGTGCAATAAAGAGTATATTCACATATTAATTAATAATAATGCATCATTATCGTTCGGATAAAAAATATTCAATACTTTATTTGAAATGAAGAACAAGTCAATTTTTTGTGAGACATATGTGTCAAATAATTTAGATGAAATGAAATATGTGTGTAATGTAAATTGAAAATTTGTACTGTAAGTGACGTGAAATTGCCAAAGTTGTAATATATTAAATTATATAAGGTGAAAGATCATATAGAAATTTCATTAAAATTTTTCGTTGATTCTTCTCTTGCTTTTATTCGTAATTCTTTATCTTTGCGTAATTGTGATAAATATTTTATTGCGTTTAGGTTCGTGAGACCATCGTCGTAGGATAGGCCTTGACTGTAAACGCGATTGGTTGTGGGTTCGATTCCTTATTGGAGGAATGGTTATTTTTAAATTATTTTCATTGATCCGCCGTATATCTCAAATTCGGGAAGCGGCGAACAAAGTAAATCTGCTTTTTTTATTAAAGTATATTTAGTTTTTGTATTGAATTAATGTAGGTCATTCTTATGACTAAAGATTTGATTATCTTCGTGACGTAGCGAGCAGCGATGTTTGTGTAGGTGACTGAAAACGTGATTAGATTGGTAGGTTCGATATTCATTTGGCGGTATATATTTTTTTAACTTCACACTGTATCCCGCATGTAGCGGGGTAGTCAGAGGGAACCAGAGAACCTAGTGTTAAGACACTCCATTCTCTTTCAACAATTCCGTTCCCCACTTTCCGCCGAATTGAGGCATTGCGTGTTGAGTGGCGAAACTCAACGCCGTGCTTGGCCTTGTTACCAAACTTCCTTCGAAGTAGCAAAATTTTACATTTCCTGGAGTGCGAATCGAACCCACAACCTGTCGCGTTTACAGTCGCACCCTTGAGCCTTTGCGGTATCATATTTAAACTAATTCCATATCCTCGCTCTGATAAGACAAATAATAGCGGTAAGTCTTGCGCTCAATGCGTAAAGTGGGGAACGGAGTATCTTAACACAAGATTCTCTCTCACTGATTTGCTATGCCGGAATAAGTGTGAAGTTGTATTTGACTGGTATATCCTAATTGCTTAAGGAATGACTGTTGCTTCTGTGGGCTATACAATTAATTTCAATTAATTCAAGTAAATTGTAAAATTATCAATAGAAACTTGATCACGATTTTCCAATTTGAAATCAGTAATTTTTAGTACTTACCATATCTTTGTCTTTTTTTCTATAACTTAAGTCTACGTATTATTATTATTTTTTTTTTAACTTCACGCTGTATGCCGCAAATAGCAGGGTAGGCAGAGGGAACCTGAGAGCCCAGTGTTAAGACACTCCGTTCTCTTACAACAATTCTGTCCCCCACTTTCCGCCAAATTGGGGCATTGCGTGCTGAGTGACGGAACTCGATGCCGCAGTTTGCCTTGTTACCAAACCCAGGAAATGAAAAGACTAACATTTCCTGGAGTGGGTTCGACGTATTATTATATTTGTGTATTTTATTTTTATTTAACAAAAGTTATTCCAGGATATGACACATTAAGCATATCTATAGTTCATTAATACCACATTTAATTATTCATAAAGCAATATATTATGCAAATCATTTACGATAATTTCTTTGAAAGTAATTTAAAAATGTTCATTAAATTTTAGATAGTCAATTAGGGTATCCAATATTTAAAACTTTTTATTTCTTCTCGGATTTCGATTAATTAATTAACATTCTGATTAATTTGTAACATTATAAAAGTATAATACTTTTCATAAAAAATAGAAAAATATCTTGTTTTTTTATAACCCAATTATGGCCAAATTACACAACATATTTATTAATTTTAACTATACTAGGCTTTGCGTAAAACAGAAATCATCCGTACAAACTTTAAGAATCTAACATTTGGAGGTTATCCATATAATAAAGTCACTTATCCATACATAGCATGGTGATATTCCTGTATTTTTTGCATTACACGTTGTCAATATACACGTTATAATTACGTTCGTATATAGTTGGAGACTGGCAGTAAATATTTATTTTAATTTGTGCGTTTAGTATTGGAATATATTCACAATATGTGTTTTGCTAATAAAACTATTGTAATAACTGGTGCTGGCTCAGGAATTGGAAAGGCCATAGCTAAACATTTTGCCAAAGAATCTGCAAATCTATCCTTACTAGATATAAACGAGGACAATCTTTGTAAAGTAGCAGAAGAATGTGAACAATTGGGAAGCACTAAAGTTATCAAAGTTAGAGCTGACGTTACTAAGGATGCAGATATCGAGCGAGCTGTAGAAATTACTAAACAAGAATTGATAAAAATCCACGTTTTAATAAACTGTGCGGGAGTTGCAGGTATAACTTGTATAACTGATTCGGAAGTCATAAAAGATTTTGATAGAGTAATGAATACAAATTTGAGATCATATCTCATTACTAGCCATTTTGTCATACCATCATTGATTGAAAGTAAAGGATGTATAGTAAATATTTCAAGTGTCTTGTCTCAGTTTATATGTAAGAATTCTATAGGCTACTGTGTTTCGAAGGCTGGAGTTACTCACATGACGAAATGTTTGGCTTTGGACCTCGCTGAATACGGTGTGAGAGTCAACTGTATTGCACCAGGGGCTGTAAAAACTAATATTTTCTTAAATAAAGGTGCAAGTGATGAAGAAAATGATCAGTTTTGGTTAGCACTTAAGGAAAAATCTGCTTTTAAAGAGATCATTGAAGTGGAAGATGTGGCAGAATTAGTTGCATACTTAGCTAGTGATAAAGCTAGAAGTATTACTGGTGTTGAGTACATTATTGATTCTGGTTTTTCAATTGCAACAAATTCTTAACAAATTAAAGTACTTTTAAAATTATTGTGTTTTTTTTGTTTATAAAGTCTTTAAATATTAATTATATAGTTTTTGTTAAAAAATATTAAGAAAACTGTAATTAGGATTTTGTGTCAGGTGCGTCGTGCATATATAGATACGGAATTCATCTCACGGAAATTGAGAGGTCATTGTTACGTTTAAACTCTCTCTCTTTCTGTGTCTCTCTCAGAACTTACGCTTATTGACCACCAATTATGGAACGGTAATTATATATGGAGTATCTGGTCACTAGGTTCTCATTGACTATCATGAAATGCGGGATGAAATATGATGCTAAGAAAAAGAAATGAAAATTCATCATATTGGACCCTTCGATAGAAATTGAAGCAATGCCGCTGTAGTAAAGAAGGCTTGACTAGCCTAAATAACTATTTTTGTCAGCTTTCGAATTTACCTCGCTATGTCCTCCCGAATAGCGTGAAGCCGCTAGGCCTCTGCCTAGCGGTTATCTCTATAACCTAGCATCAAAACACTCTGTATTCTGTTTCCCGCCAAAAGTGTTGGCATGGCGTGTTGAACTTAACGCCGCGCTTCATTTTTCAATTATGGGGAAATTAAAATTATTAATATACACACCACCGAGTACAAATCGAACCCACAACATATTATGCTTAAAGGCATTTGTTGTTCCATTGCACTATCATGGTCATATATATTTTTTTTTATCAATAAATATACTTTCAATACTAATTAATATGTAACTAGGTACTTCATTATGTATACATATTTTAAATGACGGCATGGCTATCAATTGCACGTGGAAAGAAAGTGTATTTGAAATTATTATATCTTATGTAAGAAGTTCACTTGTTCTCCGTTTTCCAAGTAATTTTGAGATGTTATATTTTGAGTACCGGAACCTAACACCGCACTATTAATTAAACGATATGAATAAAATATTTATATTAATAAAAATAAAATGGTACAACCAAAGCAGCGTTGTGTTCCGTCGCTCAACACGCAATGTCTTTAATTCGGGCGAAAAGTCCAAGGATTATCAATTATTATTTTAGGCTCCCCAGGCTATTGGTAATATTTTCATGACCCGCCTCACTATTTCAACAGATACAAAAAAAATATTAAAAAAAGACTTTTATATTTTACATTTTCATTTCCTGGTTCTGGTAACAAGGCAAAGCGCGGCTTTGAGTTCCGCTATCAGTATGTAATGTCTCAATTCGACGGAAAAGGGGAACAGAAGATGTTAAAAAAGACTGGAGTGTCTTAATATTAGGTTCTCTGGTTTCTTTTGCCTACCCTGCTATGTGCGGGATACAGCGTGAAGCTAAAAAAAATCGTTTCAAATAATATTTTTTTCGAAAAGTTAAATAAGCACTTTACCCCTGATTTCTCTCTATGTCCCCTTTGAGAGGCACGAAATACGCAATAATGTTATGGGCGATAACTTCTAATAATCAAGATATAAGAATTATACGATTTTATCGAACTTAGTACCTCCGATAAGTCGTTACCAGTTTTATTTTACGTGCAATTTACAATATGAGCAACCGCACTCTAATCTGAACTACTTTAGTCGGCTGTTAAAGGAAGGACGTCGAAATTCCATTTGTTCCCGGCCGCTGTTCAAATTTATGCCAACATAAAGTGTCACAGATCTCTCTTGTAAATTACTTTGTGGAATAGAAAAGAAAGTGAAATATGTCGATACGTATTTTTTTTGTACTTGATAGAAAAAAAGGATAGATAGCTTATATTAAACATATAATATATGAAAAAGAATGTATATAACGCCTGTCATGGCGCCGAGGCACAATCGTGTGACTGTAAACGTGATAAGTTGTGAAATCGATCACCACTCTAGGAAATGTAAAACTTTAGTATTTTCACTCACCACACAACGCCTTAATTTGGCAGAAAGTGCGGAACGGAGTGTCTTAACAGTAGGTTCTCAGGTTCCCTCTGCCTACCCTGCTATATGCGGGATACAGCGCGTAGCTAAAAAAAAATATATAACATTACCAAACAGAAACTATATAAAAAAAGTAGCTTCACGCTTTTAAAACGAATTCTTCCAAAAGTATACATAAGGACAAACGTTCGAAATCCGTTTCAGGTCAAAATATATTGGATTTCCCACGCTATGTCCTGAAAATCTCACTTCTAATTTGGGGAATTGGGGATGTTTGTCTGTCTCTGTCCAGTGTGATTTCTATTCGGTCGTGTTGACTTTTATGAGATTTTGTAGGTGAAGAACGTAATGAACGCCTGTCGTGGCGCAGAAGCACAAGCGTGCGACTGTAAACGCGACAGGTTTTGGGTTCGATTCCCACTCCAGGAAATGTAAAATTTAGTATTTTCATTTCTTGGGTTTTGTAACAAGGCAAAGCGCGGCGTTGAGTTCCACCACTCAACACGCAATGCCTCAGTTCGGCGTAAAGTGAGGAACGGAATTGTTGAAAGAGAATGGAGTGTCTTAACAGTAGGTTCTCTGGTTCCCTCTGCCTACCCCGCTATATGCGGGTTACAGCGCGAATTTAAAAAAAGAAGAACGTGACGTTTAGTTCGTGCAAAGTATACTTCACGTAGGGTACGGATAAAATTTTGATTTTTTTTATTCCATCATTGCTAAATTGAGTTTATTAGTATAGGTAATGTAGTGGAGAATGGAGTGTCTTAACATTACGTCTCTGCCTACCATGTGAAAGATGTTAAAATAAATAATTAAAGAAAAGCTTTTTTAACCAGAAAGTACACAATTGTATCATATTTTCAATAGCACTTCCCACAAATATAAACGGTTTATTCGTATCGTGTTTGGTGATTATGACTGCATATGTCTTATTATCTCACATTATGTTATATTAGTATATACACAAAACCAATAATATTACACATATTTTTTATGAGAAGGACAACCGCGTGTAACACCAGACGTGTACAGACAGAGCTACAGACGTGTTGCTGAGCTTTAAGGTGGAGGAAGACAAACTTTTTAAAGTGACCCATGTCGTATCGACTTAGAAATTCTGCCTTATGGGCCAAGGTTACAGATATATTAATTACTATTATTATAACAATGTAACCAGGCAAAGCGCGGCGTTTAGTTCCGCATCACATCAACCTCGAGCAAGCAAGTCCTCCATACAGCACGCAATGCCACAATTCGGCGGAAAACGGAAATCTTAAGAGAACAGAGTGTCTTAACACTAGGTTCTCTGGTTCCCTGTGCTTGGATATGTGTGACCCTGGTATGTGCGGGATACAGTGTACAGCTAAAAAAAAATACTACAAAATATCACTTACGCAAACCCACACGATCTTCCCTTTCTAAAAATTTTCAATATAAATTTTTACACCAAAAACCTTAATTTTAAAGATTCATCCCCCATACACAGCATCAGTTTATCTCTTCCATCTTATGAAAGGGTTGAATAGAAATTCCTTTCACACCTCCGTTTATAATAGTTGCCACAATCCTTATCGATTGGTACTACGCCCGAGGGGTAGTCAGCTATTCGTATAGTGAAGAGGGTATACCTCGAGTTTGTGATGTTAATATTGTTTGAGATTATAGAAATTGAATAATTATTATATAGTATGGTTTATTAAGGTTTTAGTACATTTGGTATTTTAAATTTTTATGTTGGTAGTGATTAGTGATTTTATTTCCATTTGGTTAACTATTTTTTTTTTTTTCACGCTGCATCCCGCATATGATATGATATGGAACCTGAGATCTTAGTGTTAAGATTCTCCGTTCTGCAACATTTCCGTTCCCCTCTTTCCGCCGAATTGAGACATTGCGTGCTGAGTGGCGGATCTCAATGCCGCGCTTTGCCTTGTTACCAAACCCAGCAACTGGTTAACTATTTATACATTTAATATGTCTTACCTTTTTTTGGGAGCGCAATATCTTAGTTAGATTTAAAGGCGTTGTTGGGTTTTCACAGCTATAACAAAATAGGTCGAAAGTGGTGAACGGAGTGTCTTGACATAAGGTTCTCTCTGCTACGTAAAGAATCAAATAATTAAATATAATTATCGAGAATTATGTAGTCCTCTCTAAAATTCTATTTTCTATCGCAGGAATTTCCATTAGTGGAACTTTAAGGTTAGGAGTTCCGCCACTCAGCACGCAATGCCCCAATTTGGCGGAAAGTGGGGAACGGACTGTCTTAACACTAGGTTCTCAAGTTCTCTCTGTCTACCCTGCTATATGTGGGATACAGCGTCAAGCAAAAAAAAAAACAAAAAACTTTAAGGATAATCGAAGATAGTGAGGATGGAAGCACCTTATCAGTTTCTTCACCAACGCTTACCTTACTTCAACAAAGAAGAACACAAAGAAGAAAAAGAAAAGATCTAGTCTTTTTTTTAATCGACTAAGAAGGAAATAGGAGGTTCTCAATTCGTCTGTATTTTTTTACTGCTACCGCAAACTTTTTACTATGTGAGCTACTTCTAGTTTTTGAGTTATTCTGAATGATTTTCATTTCTAGTGCATTTTATTTAAGTAGATTTTCTTTACTTATTAAAATTTTAATTATTGTACATACATACATACATACATACCTTCTCGCTGTATCCTGCATATAGCTAGGTAGGCAGAGAGAAGATACTCCGTTCCCCACTTTCCGCTGAATTGAGGCATTGTGTGCTAAGTGAACTCAACACCACGATTCGCTTTGTTACCAAACATAGAAAATGAAAAATTCCATTTCCTGGAGTGGGCATCAAACCCACAACCTGTCGCGTTTACAGTCGCACGCTTGTGCCTCTGCGCCACGACAGGCATTAAATTATTGTCATTCCGGCTTAGTGACAGATCACTTAACTGTGTCTCTCCTAACGTTAAATTTGCGAGTACATGTTGGGTGGTAAAATGACAAGCGGTAAGTTTTAACAGTATAATTTAGTATTGATTTATGATAAATTACCGTAATTTGAAAATTGGCTTCATCGTCGCATAAGTGATTAAGCATACAAATTGCTTCAGCCACTTTATGTCGGCAAGAGGTTAATTTGATACGACGCGACTTCAAAGAATTTGCATAATAGTTAGATTATGTACATATCATCCATATCATTCTATGTAGTGGGATCTATTACTGTTTTGGGGGAGATAGTAATTTTTTTTTTAATTAAAAAAAATATTACATTTGAATGTCAAGTAACTTAAATATTATGTATGCATACATTACGTGTCAAAGGCTTAAGGTGTACGAATTGTTGATTCCAAATTTATTTTCGTACGCACTACACTTATGTTTTTAACTTTCACATTTAGCGCATATTTATATGTCACTTTTTTCTTTTTTTTTTGATTAGCATATTTGTAATTCATTTATTTTTTGTCACTCATTCAAGCTCACTGTGTTAATGTAATGTATTTGTAGTTTTATTTCACCTAGGTTAACAATAATTTATCTAGTAATAAGTGGATAATGTAGCTAGTGGTATAATAAGCGTTATTTAAGTAGTTATTAATGTGTATAAGATACATTGTACCACTGTTTTTTGTCCCAAAATAAAATAAAATAAAATAAAATAAAATAAAACTTTAAATTAATTGTTTTAAGCTTCAAAATTATTCTTTTCATTTGCAATTTGATCCTTTTTATTTTATTTGTCCCTTTAAAAACATAAACTTGTAAATCACAACAATGAAATGAATTTAATGTATAAAAAATGTAACTTGAGATTCAAAATCATAAATTTAACGTGCAAAGGAATGGAAATCAAGTTCATAATGGTGTTTCATCATACAATCCACCAGAACGTGTAAAGAGAACGAGAAGAATACGATATATATTCTTTATTGCACTTAAAAATACACGAGAAAAACGAAATACAATTATTAGTTAACAGGGGGAACTTATCTCTAAGTGAATTTTTTACCAGTTACCGGTGATGTGGATGAATAAGAAACAAGTGGGATTATAGTAAATAAAACAAAACATATACATATATAATTTATAAGAACAGTGAAAAAATTATCAATACTATAATCATTGATGACCTATGAATGTTCCAAATGCTAAAAATATCGCAGGAATATGAAAAATAATCTAGTTATCAACATTTACCGCTCTATTTCAGAGTGTAGACTCAACATAAACTACAAATAGGTCAACGTGAAGATCAAAGACACGGCTAAAATAAAAACATTGATGCAATTCAAGTTAAATTAATTTGAGTGAGCGGAAATATTTTACTATTGAAAGCAAGTGTACTAGATTTTGGTACTATACAATATTATTTTAATTATTTACATACATACATACATAGCTTCACGCTGTATCCCGAATATAGCAGGGTAGGCTGAGGGAACCTAGTGTTAAGACACTCTGTTCCCCACTTTCCGCAGAATTAAGACATTGCGTGCTGAGTGGCGGAACACAACGCCGCGCTTTTTTTAATTATTTATGTTTGAATTATGTTATTATTAGAATTTTTTGGATATTTTGTTCTCATTTCTTATATATTTGAGGATTTTAGTATTTAGTATGATACTTCAAAGTAAACCGAAAAATTATCAATTTTATGGATGTCTCATATATGCGAAGACTACTGAACGGATTTAGATGAAACTTTACAGTAATATAACATATACATTAGAATGAAAGAAATATTTTTTAGACAACTTCAAGAAAAGGAGGTGGTTCTCACTTCGAATGTATTTTTTTTAATTAATAAATGCCTGTCGTGGCGCAGAGGCACAAGCGTGCGACTGTAAACGCCACAGGTTGTGGGTTCGATTTCCACTCCAGGAAATGGAATTTTTATTTTCCTGGGTTTGGTAACAAGGCAAAGCGCGGCTTTGAGTTCCGTCACTCAGCACACAATGCCTCAACTCGCCGGAGAGTGGGGAACGGAGTGTCTTAACACTAGGTTCCCTCTGCTTACCCTGCGATATGTGGGATACAGCGTGAAGCTATATATTTATGTTTTTTAAACTCATTTTGATTATTCTTTTTTATATGACAGCTAGGTAGTGCTTCGAATGTGGCCCCATTTAAATAATTATTATTATGATGATAGTTTTTGAGTTACTTGTAATAATTTAACTTCTTAGTGCATTTTATTTGAATTTGGTTTTCTTTTTTGTTAAAATCTTAATTATTTTGATATTCCTGAATTAAGACCTAACAACCATATAACATAAAACATACATACATACATAGCTTCACGCTGTATCCCGCATATAGCAGGTTAGGTAGAGGGAACCTAGTGTTAAGACATTCCGTTACCCACTTTCCATCCTATAATAACATAAAACACAAAATGCTTATACAATTTCTGAAAACAATACACCAAAAGTATTCGAAAAGCTTTTCTAAGAAAATTTATCAATCTTAGAATTGCAACGTGCACTTAAATGAAATGCCGTGAAAGAAACGTGTAATGGCGTGGAACACCCAAGCTGAAAATTTTATTCGGAATCCTGAAGCAAAGTTTTATACTAACATAAAATGCACTGATATACGACTGTAGCTACACGTATACAGGTACCTTTAGGTTATAGCGAAGTAATGTAATTTCACGAATTGAAAGGATTTTTTATGTTTTTTTCTACTCTTTAGAGGCCGTTGTGGCGCAGTGGGACAGTATTTGACTGTAAACCCGATTGGTTGTAGGTTGCTACTCGGGTGAATTATTATTGATAATTAATGCCTGTCGCGGCGCAGAGGCACAAGCGTGCAACTGTAAATGCGACAGGTTGTGGGTTCGATTCCTACTCCAGGAAATGTGATTTTTCATTTACTAGGTTTAGTAATAGGTAAAGCGTGGCGTTGAGTTCCGCCACTCGGCACGCAATGCCTCAATTCGGCGGAAAGTGGGGAACGGAGTGTCGTAGTGCTATATGCGGAATACAGCGTGAAGCTATGTACGTATGAATTAATAGATTTGAAATATTTTTAATTCTCTAGTTAGACAAAGCAAAGCGCGGCGTTGAGTTCTGCTGCTTAACTATGTGAAATGTCTAGTATTTGGTCGGAAAACGGTGAATGCAGTGTCTTGATATTATGTTCCCACTGACTATCGCTATGCGGGATAAAGTGTGAAGCTTTTGTTTTTCTACTCTTTCTGTACATGAGGTGCAATCTACTTCTTTCCATTTTTGACATTTCGTGCTTTTTTAGAGATATTATGCCTTATCGTGAACTGAAAATTGGAAACCATATATGGCAGTAAAATTACTTTTGAAGTCAAAGTCTTAAAGGTTTCGGGTTGTTCAAATTAATTGAAGTTAGTAAGAGAAAAAAAACCTTTACCGCTAGGAATAGGATGGCCGGATCGATGGGAAAACTGCTGAACGGTTCTGAATGAAACTTTACAGTAATGTAGCTTATGCTCCAGAACAATACGTAAGTTAAAATTTTTAAAAATCATATTTAATTATCCTTATA
This sequence comes from Philaethria dido, assembly GCA_033558755.1. Classification (NCBI taxonomy): domain Eukaryota; kingdom Metazoa; phylum Arthropoda; class Insecta; order Lepidoptera; family Nymphalidae; genus Philaethria; species Philaethria dido. The sequence goes on from JAKGSA010000821.1 coordinate 34,465, forward strand.
AAATAGGAGAAAATCTGTATATATATATTTATATTTGCGCCCTATATTTGAGACCTTGTGTGATCTTGCGAGCAAAAAGCCGTACTTTTTCTTACCAGAGCGGGAAAATTAAAATATATTGAATACAATACTTTAATTTATTTTTATTCCTTATTTAACTCTGTATAAAGAATATTAAAGTAAAATTAAATAGTTATAAATAAAAAAAAAGAAACTACAAAACAATATTTAGCAAATCAATAGCTTATTTAATATTTTCTTCATACATTTTCCATAACTACAAATCATGTTACCCTAAAATATTCAACCGACGATGTATAATTTTGTATAATTCAATACAAATATTCATAACGTACGTGATTGAAAACCGCATCTTTCATTTTGTACACGTATTTCTATATTACGTTTTATGTGGCTAGCTTCTGCTACTACGTGTTCTTTAGAATTAGGTTTCTATATAGACTAGTGTTCCTGTCGACGCGTTAATAACGCGCCCACACGCGCTACACTCCTTCGCCATATAAACTATAAGTGTGCCAAGTTCCATGCTCCTCCGTCCGCGAAATTTTTGTAAAAAGGGGTCCAAAGTTTTTGGTATAGATATATAGCAGCTTTATGCTTTATCCCGTAGAGAGTGGCAGTCAGAGAGAACCTAGTGTCAAGGCACTCCGTTCACCGCTTTCTATTCTTTTGCAAAACATTGAATTCGCACCGTAGCGTTTGGCGCTCCGTTCTCTCTGACTACTCCGCTAGGGATGAAGCGTGAAATTAAGTTAAGTTAAGCACATTGAGTGTCGGAATTCAATGCCACGCATTATCTTACCAGAGGTTGTGAGAGGCAGGCGGACAATGAGTGGGTATCGAACCTGCAGTCATACGTTTTTCCACTATGCCATGATGTCCTCATATATAAATATGGTGGCGATGTTTTTATATGATTTTGTTTCACATAATGTTTTCTCAGCACGCAATGCCTTTCGGGAATTCGGCGGAAAATCTTAAGAGGACGAAGTGTAACTTAACACTAGGTTCTCAGGTTTCCTCTGTCTACTCTGCTATGTACGGTATACAGTGTGAAACTAAAAATAAGTATTTTCCGCAAAAGAAAGCAAACCTACAACCGTCGTGGTCACAATTGGAGACTTCTACTACACCATGATAGCTTCATATCTAAATATAAAATTTAAAAAAAAAACGAATAATTAAATAAAATATTTTTTTGGCGGCCAATGATTTTTCTAGATTATTCCTATTATTAATATTGATGAAGTTCACTGTCACCACGTGTCTTATAGATGTTCATTCAATTTGTTTTATGACAAAATTTGTTGGTGACATGTCATGAAATGCACAAGTGATTTCATGATAATGGGATATATTAAGTATATATTAGAAACAATATATAATATTGAAAATAATTATAATAATAAAATATCTATAATAATAGAATTTTTGACAGAAAAGAAAACCGACTAATTTAAAAAGGAATTAAAAACTATAAGGTAAAATCTTAAAAACTACTCGTTAGACTTAAACGAAATTTAAAGAGAATCTCATCAGAAGCTATCTATCATATATTTTTAATATTAGTTTTAAGTTTCTATTGTTACTAACAACTGGACTTATAAATAAATAAATAAATAAATAAATAAATAAATAAATAAATAAATAAATAAATAAATAAATAAATAAATAAATAAATAAAATAAATATAAAAAAAATCATCGAAATTGATTCACCCAGTAATGAGTGATGGAATAACACAAAGAAATACAGTGGAGTTGAGAATCTTCTCCTTTTTAGATGTTGGCTAGGAAATAGGCTAATATGACTTATAATTATTGCAAAAAGAAAATAAATTGTAATTTTATTTAACTGATTCCGATAGCTTATATTTTTTTTTTCATTTTACTTTAGGAAGGCAACATTGTACACATTGATTTTTCTTTAGTATATAATATCATTTAAATATATGGTACACTAAAACTACTGTAAAATAACCAGTTGTTCCGAAACCTACCCTACTCTTGTATAAACTATAGTCTATCTATTAAGTTCAGCTAAATATATATATATATATATAAATATATATATATATATATATATACAGTGTGAAGCTATGTACGAGTATGTATGTATGTATGTCAACAAATGCATTGAAACACATATATTTGTTGAAAGTTGAGTATCTCATTAGTAATATTTCAATAAGTTGAAAATCCTCTTGTATACAGAATCAAAATAGAACAAATTTATTATTTTCATCAAAGTTACAAGCAAGTAGTGAACAGTATTTCCTTTGACTACTAACAAGATTGACAAAACTATTGACATAGTCGATAGTAAGAGCTTTAGAAATGTTATTATCATGTCATATATACTCGTATATGTATGTATAACTTCTCCGATGTATACTGTGTGATTGATAGATAAATACTGGGCGGAGAAAGATAAGATAAGATAAGATATTTTCCCCTTTCCCACCCATCCTTTTCCCAAAATGTGGTGGTTCCGATAGCGGACTACTACATTGTCCTCCGCCTCCATCTATGTCCTCTAGGTTGTCAACGAATCTACAACATCTCTGGCGTTGTAGATGTCCATGGGCGAAGGTAACCACTTACCATCAGGTGGTCCTTCTGCTCTTTTGCCATCCGTAATCCACAAAAAAAAAAATATTATAAAAATCAGATATACAAAAAGTGACATAATAGCCAATGCCTGCCTGACAACTGTTAGACCGGAAAGAAGCCGTTATAGTGGTAAACAAGTAGGTAGGTGATAAATAGGTTGGTTAGACATAATCCATAAATTTATAATTATGAATACAAAACTCAAATATGTATATACATATACTTTTTTTTAACTTCATGCTGTATCCCGCACATAGCAGAGTAGGCAGAGAGAACCTAAGACCTTAGTATAAAGAAGTGTCTTAAAGAAAGAAAGAAGTGCTTTTCTCTTATGATCCGTTCCCCACTTTCCATATTATATGTATATTTACATATACTCGTATTGTTGAAAGAGAACGGAGTGTCTTAACACTAGGTTCTCTGGTTCCCTCTGCCTACCCTGCTATATGCGGGATACAGCGTGAAGTTAAAAAAAACATAATACATATAACTTAATAGTAACAAAGCCGTATGTGTGTGTGTTTTTGTGTGTCCACATGTGTATGTGCATGAAATGAAATATTTTATGTATTACTTTGATGATGTCGTCAAGTAGACGTGAAAACAAAACGATTTTTTATATTTTACAGTCGAAAATACGAAAGAAGTACACCAAGAATTATACAATATTCGCGCAAACACGTAATATCTAGCAGGCGGAAAGTGGAGAGTTTTAGCAAAACAACAAAGTAGGCAATCTCTCTAATCAAATGCAGTAGTTATATGGTTTCGTTTCCAAACTAAAACTCTACATAACATAGAAAACGTAGTGATTCATCACTAACCTCAATCTAACCTGAAAAATGTAACAAAAACGAAGTTAGTAAGAAAACCCAATTCACAGGCAGACAAGGCCCCTAAACATATTAAAAGTTAAACGGATTTACGCCGGCGCGGACTGGTCGCATCTGTCAATTACTGTGAACGAGCCTGAAAAAGAAACAAGCCTGTTGAGATAAATACTGTGCATTGAATATACGAGTGAATTATTTATATTATTTTTTATAATATATGAGTTTTTGATTTTTTTTTGAGTAAAATGATTTTGGTGATATACGTAAAGTAGGGTTAAAAAGAACTTAGGGTTAAGACATTCTGTTTACCACTTCTTGCTAGACATCGATATAGTACGTGCTGCGTGATTGGCGAAACTTAACGCCGTACTTTGTCTTACCAGAACGGAAAAACGAGTAATATTTAAATATCCCTAATATCACGCGTGAGGATCGAACACACAACCATTGCGTTTACCAATTACTTATTTACTCACAAGCTGCATCCTGCAACTTCGTTTGAATGGTCTATAAGTCCGTTCTTTTCCCATTTTCATAGATCATCATCGATTATCATATAATATTAAAAATGTCAAAATAGATTCATCTAATTTCGAGAAATATTCTTTTAGTTCTCCCCTACTCTTCACCATGTGGGTTATATGCTAAATTTCAGCCTCCTATGACCAGTAATTTCTGCACGTTTCTTTTTTATATTTTTATTATAGAAAGGACGAGGCAAACGAGCTTTTGGGTCACCTGATGGTAAGTGATCATCGCTGTCCACGATTTCGTGTAAAACCAAAGGAGCTACAGATATGTTGCCGGCCTTTAAGCTGAAGGTATACGTGCATTTTGAAGATACCCATGTCGTATCGACCTGGTAAGACTGACGCAGGTAGTTCATTCCGCAGTTAGGGGCGTTTCCTGTCAGTTAGCAATTCAAAAGTATTATATACTTAGATTGTCAACGTTACCACAATGATGCCTGTCGTGGCGCAGAGGCACAAGCGTGCGACTGTAAACGCGACAGGTTGTGGGTTCGATTCCCACTCCAGAAAGTGTAAAATTTTGTATTTTCATTTCTTGGGTTTGGTAACAAGGCAAAGCGCCGCGTTGAGTTCCGCCACTCAACACGTAATGCCTCAATTTGGCGGAAAGTGGGGAACGGAATTGTTGAAAGAGAATGGAGTGTCTCAACACTAGGTTCTCTAGTTCCCTCTGTCTACCCTGCTATATGCGGGATACAGCGTAAAGTAAAAACAAAAAAACCACAATGTCATTTTTTTTAACTCACGTGGGAAATTGTTGAAGTAGCGATGCACTCACGCGATATATTATGTTACACTAGACGAGCCTTTTAAACTAATAGTATCTATGCTATTAGAAAATATTTATATACTCTTGTATTTTAATTCAATTAAAAAGTAACTTTTTATGTAGAAGTAAATGTGCAAAGCGATTGACTTTTTCAATTAATTAATATATATTTTTGGTGTATGAGATAGCAATACCTTACTGTTATCATAGTTATATTCATACGTGAAAGAAAACCAAAAAAAAAACCACAAGGGACGCACAAGAAAGTTTACATATGTCAACGACTGTTATGCAGCAATTAACACATACAAAATCTGGTAACCAATCACCCGTCACACTTCACCTATCATCTAATCTACACACACCAAATAACCATATATCAAGTACACAAACTACAAAAATCACACGCAGAAGGAGAGGGAGGAGACAGAGATAGGGGGAATCTATATATCCTTTTTCCTGAAGGCTTTAGGACGGGATATATAGATACGAGTATACCGACATAAACCGGCAACGTGAAAGAAATATTTGGATCCGGTTTTACGAAAATTTTTCATACTTTAAGTTCATATCATATAAAGAATATAAAGTTATTTTTTTTATAAAAATACATTAAAAATAGAGGCAATCTTTTGTCAAGATACTCCGTTTGACGCATACGCTGTTAAGATAACGCGTTTTACGCCTTAACTGCTCTATACTGCTCTGGCGCAGAGGCACAAGCGTGCGATTGTAAACGCGACGGGTTTGGGTTCGATTTCCACTCCAGAAAATGTAATTTTTCATTTCCTGGGTTTGGCAACAAGGCAAAGCGCGGCGTTGAGTTCCGCCACTCAGCAGGCAATGCCTCAATTCGGCGGAAAGTGGGGAACGGAGTGTCTTAACACTAGGTTCCCTCTGCCTACTCTGCTATATGCGGGATACAGCGTGAAGTTATGTATGTATGTATGTAAAAATACTACAACTATTAAATATCTATACTAGAAAATATTTTTCAATTATTACAGTTCCGAGAAATTGTAATCTTTTTCTCTAAAGTTCCATAAAATCCTGTACACCGGAACTTGTTAAAATTTGTTGCGAACAAGTATCATGTATCAGAATGATAACATAACACACTAACGAGTGTATTTTAAAATGGAGTTTTAAAAGCAAGAATATTGTAATGTTTGACAGTATTTTACTTTATATGCATTGTTGATTTTTATCTTTCTTCTAGAAGACCAAAAAATGCCTTTTTTTTTAATGATTTTTAAAGTTTTTTTTTTAAATCATCATATGTAACAATTAAAATTCAAAAATATTTTAAAATCTCATCCTAAAATACCTAAAAAGCGTTTAGAAGAGTTTGCGTTGAGAAGACTCTTTTTTTTAAAGGTTTTCTTATTTTTTTAAAAACACAAAAAGTGGGGAACGGAATTGTTATGAAAGAACGGAGTATCTTAACACTAGGTTCTCAGGTTCCCTCTGTCTACCCTGCTATATGCGGGATACAGCGTGAAGTTAAAAAAAAAAAAATTAAACGAAATCTGTGAATACAATAACAAGTCAACTTCGATATATATTTTTATACATTTTTTTAATGTGTTAATAGTCATTAGTTTTATTTTATTTAAATAGGCTTATAAAATGGCTAAATTAAAATAGAAATAAACCAATGAAGTGGGAAACCACAACAGATCCCGCTTACAGTCTTACATACATTGTCTTACTGCGTCACGATGGCCACTGGATACATACATAGAAACATAGGTTCGCTCTATATCCCGCATATAGCCAGAGGGAACCTAGTGTTGAGACACTCCGTTCCCAACTTCCCGCCGAATTGAGGCATTGCGTGCTGAGTGGCGGAACTCAACGCCGCGCTTTGCTATGTTACCAAACCCAGGAAACGAAAATTTCCAATTCCTGGAGTAGGAATCGAACCCACAACCTGTCGCGTTTACAGTCGCACGCTTGTGCCTCTGCGCCACGACAGGCGTCAAGCCACTGGATGTCAAGATATTTTCAATAAAATCTTTTTGAAATTTAAAATTATTATAAATTCCCAGTAATAGTACTGTCTTCAACACAGCCATTTAACAGTGACGAGGAAATTGTGGTTTCCGCGAGCAAACTAATGTGTTCCATTGATTCTCCATTAGCCGGGCTTCCCTTCTTGGAAACTACTTGCAATATTAGATAGCCATTGTTATTCATAGCATTTGGAAGTTGCATTTCATATGTAGATCACAAGTTGTATGCTTAATGTATGTTTGATTTAGTTTTTATATTCCGACTCCAAGAAATATAAATTTTAAATATATATATTTTTTTTAACTTCACGCTGTATCCTGTATATAGTAGGGTAGCCAGAGGGAACCTGAAAACCTAGTGTCAAGACGCTCCGTTCTCTTACAACAATTCCGTTCCCCACTTTCCGCCAAATTAAGGCATTGCGTGTTGAATGGCGGAACTCAACGCCGCGCTTCCCGCTATTATTATTGCGCCCTACCCTGCTATGTGAGGGATACTTTTTTTTAGCGTGAAGCTAAAAAACAAATATATAAATAAAAAGAAATTACAAGTAAAACTTATATTTAAAAGTGCCTCTCTTGAAAATCTTGCGTTTTGGACTTATTGAAAAAACTAAACTCAATACTGCAATGTTAGATAGCCATTGTTATTCATATAATAGCATTTGGAAGTTGCATTTCGTACACATATGTGGATTATAAGTTATAAGCTTAATGTGTGTTTGATTTTGTTTTTATGCCATATTCACTAATAGCTTTCGTTTTTCTGTTCTGGTGAAAATGTGGCCTTAAGCACTGCTATTCAACACACAATATTTAGAATATAGGTAGTGAGTAAGAAAGAGTGTCTTAATACTAAATTTCCTCTAACTACTCTCTGTTGTGGCACAGAGGCACAAGTTTGTATCCCGCATATAGCAGGGTAGGCAGAGGGAACCTTGTTCCCCACATTCCGCCGAATTGAGGCATTGCGTGCTGAATGGCGGAACTCAACGCCTTGCTTTGCCTTGTTACCAAACCCAGGAAATGAAAAATTCTATTTCCTGGAGTGGGAATCGAACCCACAACCTGTCGTGCTTATAGCCGCTCGCTATATATATAAATAACACAATACTAAGCATGTTACACAAAATGTGCATTCCAATAACAGCAGCAGTATGTACCACAAACGACACTTAAAATGTAATATATACGCGATTTTGCAAAACGCTGCGCTCGTTACAGTCTAGCTGCGACCGAAACGGCTTTGTACACTACGTATTTGATTGAAGCATATTTGCAAATTTTGAAATGTATTGTCAAATTGAATTTTTTTAATGATTGTATTTAGTAATATAAATATGGGAGCTTAATTCTGTTGCTTTTGCCTTCCTGGAGCATTGAGACGTTTGACTACCAATGCGATGACCAATTATATCATATATTTAAGTTCTTTTCCTTCTGCTCTAGAACGACAAAGCGCGGGTTCAGATCCGCAACATAACAAACTATTTAGAATTCGGGTGGAAAGCCGTGAACGGAGTGTCTTGCCACTAAGCCTCTCCCACTTGGTCGGCAGTGGTTTCGGTTGAACAATAATATTGATTATATATAATTGCACTATCAGTCAGTGGGGAACGGATTGTCTTAACACTAGGTTCTCAGGTTTCCTCTGCCTACTATATGCGGGATATAGCGTGAAGCTGAAACATTGTCTTTGGAACTAAAAGACACTCCGATCGCCGTTCTTCGCCTGAATTCGAGATATTGTGTTATGTTGCGGAACTCAACGTCGCGCTTTGTCTTATCAGAACGGAGATATTATTTGAATATAATTTTTGCCCCGATTGAGAATCGAACTACCAATCGCGTTTACACAGTCAGTCTCACTGAACTACGATGACCTTGACGACATTTAGTTTGGTTGACAAAGTAAACATATCTTACAATCTTAAATCCAGAAGAACGGAGAAACATGTCATTAAACACTCAACAATATTTTATAATATTATAATATTTACATATAATTCGTATACATTACTCGAATAAAACGAAAGTTAAGCGCTGAATGAATATAACATTTAAGCGATGTATGAAACGGTAATCACAATAGGCTTTATTCGTGACAAGTGTTTCTGAAGTATAAAGGAACGGCTTATATGAAAAACACTCAAAGTTGAATATTAAATAACTAGATATTTATTGTTATATTATTAGCAAATTATTCAGAATGTTTATAAATTGTAGCCTACGTGGTTTTCTGATGTATAAATTGTATTAATGTAAAAGTTTCATCTAAATCGAGCCATCGTGGCGCAGTTGGATTAGGTCTAACACAATTGGAAGTGTGTTCGATTCCCATTCGAAGGAATGTTTATAGTTATTTATTTTAATTGAAAGAGAATGGAGTGTCTCAACACTAGGTTCTCTGGTACCCTCTGCCTACCCTGCTATATGTGGGTTACAGCGTGAAGTTAAAATAAAATAAAAAAATATTTTTTTTATTTATCTTTTAGTTCCACGCTGTGTCCCGCACATAGTAGGGTAGGCAGAGGAAACCTGAGAACCTTGTGTTCCCTTTTAACATTTCCGTTCCCAACTTTTGACCGAACTGAGGTATTGCGTGATGAGTGGTTGAACTCAACGCCGCACTTTGCCTTGTCACCAATGCGTGGAGATAAAAACCCTAAATATTATTTAATATTTTTATTTACTGGAGTGGGAATCGAACCCACAGCCTATCGCGTTAACAGTCGCACACTTGTGCCTCTGCACCACGACACGCCTTATTATATTTAACTTAATGATGATCATATTTAAATTATTTTTATTTCCTTATTTTGATATGATAAAATACGGCGTTAAGTTCCACTATTAAAGACGCAGTGTCTAAAATGGATGGAATGTAGAGAACGGACTACATAGAAAAGGAAAAAGAAAAAAGATTAAGTTGGACAGCATCTTGGTAAATTGTCAGCCATTTGTTATTCTGATGTAGCTGTTATTATTAAAAAGTTTCATCTATATCCGTTTAGCAGATTTTGCGTGAAAGAGTAACAAACATCCATCCATCCATCATTTTATTGAAATTTAGAAACATCACAGTGATCCAACTATTTTTTAATCAATATTATACTTGATTGAAGCCATCGTGGCGCAGTGGCAGAACGTCTGAATGTGGGTTTAATTCCAATTCAGGGAAATAAAATATATTTAAATCATTTTTAGTTCTCTACTTTGGTAATACAAAGAGTTCCAATACTCAACACATAGTGTCTCGAATTCAAACAAAAAGCAGAGAATGGAGTGTCTCAACACTCTCTCTAGAGAGAACCACTCTCTGTCTGCATTTTTTGTGAGAAAAATATATATTACAACAATAATTTCATAGATCTAAAGCTTTTACTACATTCTTAGTGGCACGTAAAGTAAAAACTTTACATGTTCTTGTTAATAAAATACAAAGGCGCCTGATTTTCTTCGTTCATAGCATATTAGCTCTAGACATATCTACTTCTTTTTTGTTATTATTCACTAACACGCTTTTCTTATAAGTTGTAGCTACATTTTAATATTTTTCAGCTTAACGGTTTCTTTCGCATAAGATGGTGATGATTTTAGAGCACAAAGGCAGGTGAATTTTAGGTTAGCAACATAACGCCTGTCGTGGCGCAGAGGCTCAAGCGTGCGACTGTAAACGCGACAGGTTGTGGGTTCGAATCCCACTCCAGGAAATGTTAGTCTTTTCATTTCCTGGGTTTGGTAACAAGGCAAAGTGCGGCGTTGAGTTCCGCCACTCAGCACGCAACGCCTCAATTCGGCGGAAAGTGGGGAACAGAATTGTTGGAAGAGAACGGAGTGTCTTAACACTATGTTCCTACCTACCCTGCTATATGCGGGATACAGCGTGAAGTTAAAAAAAGATATTCATTCAAATTATGACCCTGAGTGGTAATCGAACCCACAACCAATCGTTAACATTCAGTCACTGTAATACAATGATTTCAGATTTTTAATTTTTTTAAATATTCTATAACTTAATAGATAACGATAGTTTTTACAGCTTATCTTTTGTGCATGTATATATTTTACGAAGTATCAAGTAACTCAATTAAAAAGTTTCACACTTTGTTAAGAATTAATGCAACTTAAGTTACTAGAGTTCACTCTTGACTTTAAGATAAAACCGTCACGGAATTTACTAGCAAAATCTGTTATCGTTAAAGTATAGTGAAAATTGTTTAAAAGCTTTAATAAATAATTAATAGTATTAACAAGAAAGAAAACCGACTTTAAATAAAATGCAGTTGCAAGCAGTATATATTATTATGAATAACCAAAAAACACGTCATCTCAACTAAATTTAATGGGACCACATTAGCTACTACCGCTAGCTATCCAGGTTTTCCGTTATCCCACCCCATCCTTTCCCCAGAATGTGATGTTTCCGATAGCGAACTACTACATTGTCCACCCTTCCATCTGTATCGTCTAGGCAACGCATTTACAACACCTCTGGTGTTGTAGATGTCTATGGGCGAAGGTAGCCACTTACCATGAGGTGGTCCTTCTGCTCGTTTGCCATCCGTTATCCATAAAAAAAGTAATTAAAGAATATTAATTGTAGCTTTTCGCTTTATCTGGCATATCAGGATAGCTAGAGAACACCTAATGTCAAGAAATTTCGTTACCTGACGTACGTTACGTGTTAAGTGGCGTAGCTCAACGCTGCATTTTGTCTTACCAGAACCGAGAAATGATAATTGTTTAAATATGATTAATTACCTGAGTGGGAATCGAACATACATACGCGTTTAGCCAGGCGTTGTCTCACTGCACTTCGATTATCTTTGGTTGAAATGAAAAATAGAAAAAACATAGTGGTTAAAGTTCATAAGTTCATGCTCGGCATATATTCTTATAGTTAACTATAAAAAATAGACACATATGTGCCGAGATTTGAACCCGTATAATAATAATACATATAAGTACTAGAATAAATAAGCCATACGTACATTTTTTGCTGCAGTAAAACTTTAATATGGTTATTAGAACTTAGTTCTTTTAACATTCTTTGTAGGAAGTTTTTTACACAACTTCGACGCTCAAAGAATATTAGTTTCATCAGTTTAGTTATATATAATACGTAAAGAAAATGAGACACAGCTCATATTTTGTCACACTTCATAAAACCCAAAATTCCATTTTTCTACGTTTTTCCACGTTTTTTTCTCCTTTTCCCGGTTTTTCTCTTCTTTTAGCTTCATGCTCTATTGACATAATTGGGTATTCAAAGAGAACGTAACACTGCTAACCATAAATAATCAAAAATTTTTAATTGTAATATCGTATAAAATAAAATTAATTATTAATTACAATTTTTTTTAAATATTTTTTATTTATAATACATAAAATTTAACATGTTTTTTTTTATGGTTTTAAGCCCAAAATTACTTGTCATTCATTGCACATTCCAAATATTCAAATAGGCAGTCTTTTATTTTGTGCCTTATATGAGTAATTTTGTCTTTTAGTATGGACGGAGAATAGAGACTTAGTGACATGTTGCAAGAGTTTAGTATTAATTTAAAAAAATATATTTTTTAACAAAAGTCAACCGTAAAAAGACCACATAGAAATATATAATTCTGGCGTGAATCCAAACATATCGTCTCAGTGCAGGGAATTAAAATTTAAGGGCAAATATTGTTGCGCTGCCTCAGGGGATAACTAGAGAGAGAATAGTTTTGTATAGGAAAATGTAAGACTATGTGCGTAAATATTTAGAACTTTGTAGGTTTATTTATTTAAAGTCTTTTTTTTTTATGGATAAAGGATGGCAAACGAGCAGAAGGACCACCTGATGGTAAGTGGTTACCTTCGCCCATGAACCTCTACAACACCAGAGATGTTGTATGCGTTGCCAACCTAGAGGATATAGATGGAAGGGGAGGACAATGTAGTAGTCCGCTATCGGAACCACCACATTTTGGGGAAAGGATAGGTGGGAGAGGGGAAAACCTGGCTTACATGCCATCGAACCGGAACACATCATAAGATATTTGGCGGTTCGTCTTTGACATGATAGTGGTCGCGAGCCAGACGGAGGACGAACCTCCTACCACCAAACAAAAAAAAAAAGTAATCTTTGGTTATGGTTAAGTATCATAAGTTCATGCTCGGCATATATTCTTATAGCTTACTATAAAGACGAACAGATATGTGCCGAGATAAGTAAGGTTTAGTAAGCTTATTTATAAAATTTTCACTTCCTAACACTTTATATCTGAAGGTGTTGCTAATGACAGAATGTATCTTGAAATTATTTTTAGTTGGTTAAGCTTGGAAAAGGGCTACCAACGAAAATAAGTTGTAACAAATGTATAAGAATTTGGACATAGCTGGATATTGAACGCATTGCTTAGTGGGCAGAGCGTTTGGACGGTTTCCAAGAGGCTCGGGTTTGAGTCTTGCTGCGTTCAAATTTTTATACGTTTTCTAAATATGTTTTTCGTTTCCTGATTAATACTTTAAAAACTTCAAAAATACCCGGAAAAGAATTCTCAAAAATTAAAAAATGATCACGTTTTGTCTAACTAGAGGGGAGAAATTAAAAAAACAAAAAAAAATATCCTAAGTGGGCATCGAATCTACAACCAATCTCATATACATTTAAACGTACCACTACCACAAACATTTAGCCATCGTGGTTAAAACTAAAACAAAGCAGCCTCACGCTTTATCCCGCATCGTAAGGTAGTCAACCAAGTATCAAACACACTCCGTTCGCCACTTTCTACCTTAAGACATTACGTGTTAAATTGCGTAACTCAACGCTGTAGCTAAAATCTGTCAACAAATATAGACCAAAAGCCATACAATTGGAAAAACGAAATAATAGTCTAACTAAAAAAAGGTCTAACATGAATATCAAACGTTAGCGTTGAATAAAGAAAATGGAGGCATATGAAGTATCTCCATTCGCAACAAAGCACTTGGCGGCGAGCCAGCACGTCGAGTAATTATAACGACAGGTGTTAAAGTTTTTGCATAGGAAATTATACTGTACTTTTACTTTATAGAATATGCTCGGTTAGTTAGCATTTGTAATAAAATGGTAAAGAAATGATAGATAACACGACAGGTTGTGGGTTCGATTCTCACTCCAGGAAATGTTAGAATTTACATTTCCTGGGTTTAGTAACAAGGCAAAGCGCGGCGTTGAGTTCCGCCACTCAGCACGCAATGCCTCAATTCGGCGGAAAGTGGGGAACGGAATTGTTGTAAGAGAACGGAGTGTCTTAACACTAGGTTCCCAGGTTCCCTCTGCCTACCCTGCTATATGTGGGATACAGCGTGAAGTTAAAAAAAAAAGGATAAATGGTAAAATAATGACGTTTTATATGTGTTATTTACTTGTCTTTACGTTTTGCTTTTGGAGATTCTTTTTTTATAGATGAACAAGAAATCCGCCCGAGTTTAACTCATTGCATGGTGAGTGACCGAACTCAAAGGCCAAACGGTCAACAAATCGTACCAAAACGGATAAATGAAAATAATTTGAATTTAACCAATGCCTCGAATAGGAATCGAATTCAAAACCTATCACATTTACAGCCAGACGTTCTCTTATGGCACGATGGCTTAAGCCAAAACAAAGCAGCTTCACGCTTTATCCCGCATAGCGGGTAGTCAAAGTAAACCTATTGTCATTGTTATGTGCAGGGAAAATGACAGGTAGAGGTTAGATAACGATGTTTTAAATATTTTATTTGCTTCTGATTACATTTTTTCTGAGAACCTCCTTTTTTTAACAAAAACATTCAGAATCTCAATGAAATGAAAATTATGATAATTGAAAAATCATATATGTATTTTTGATATTTTTGAAATCACACATTTAAATACGTTCGAATTTTTATACGTTTTCTAACAAAACAAATGTTTTTTTTTAATTATTTGTAATATGTACTTCTTGATCCAAAATCGAACCCACAACTAATGCTTACCTTAAAACAATTACGCACATTATTCATTTAAATTGCTTTGTATAGAAAACTATACAAAACTATTCTAGTTAAAGCTATGAACATATTTAAATTCATCACATAAGCATCCCCTAAGGCAGCGCAACAATATTTGCCCTTAAATTTTAATTCCCTGCACTGAGACGATGTGTTTGGATTCAAGCCAGAATTGTATTTTTTACATGTAATAGTCTTTTTTCAGCTACAGTTTCCCGCTTAGACATAAAGAATATAGTGTCAAGTCACTTTGTTCTTCGCTTTTGTAACTTATATTAAAGTTTTACTTTTGTAACGATATTAAGGTACCAAACCGCCAAATATCTTATGGTTCCGGTTCGATGGCATGTAAGCCAGGTTTTCCCCTTTCCCACCCATCCTTTCCCCAAAATGTGGTGGTTTCGATAGGGGATTACTACATTGTCCTCCCCTTCCATCTGTATCCTCTAGGTTGGCAACGCATCTACAACATTTCTGGTGTTATATGTTTATGGGCAAAGGTAACCACTTACCATCAGCTGGTGCTTCTGCTAGTTTGCCATCCGTTATCCACAAAAAAAAATGTAAAATACAAGTCCTATTTGTCTTGACTTTTAAACGAAAATGCAGATATAACACTCTTAAACCAACTTCAAAAAAAGAGGAGGTTTTTAAATTCGATTGTATTTTTATTAATGTAAGCGCATATTTACCCTTTTTCTGGGTGAACTATTTTTGATGATTTTTTTTTTATATGAACTGATGTGTTTCCATTTAATTTTTGTTTTGAGTTATTCGTAATACTTATTATTTTTTTTGCTGTATCCCGCATATAGCAGGATAGGTAGACAGAACATGAGAACCTAGTGTCAAGACCCTTCTCTTTCAACAATTCCGTTCCCCACTTTCCGCCGGATTTGGGCATTGCGTGCTGAGTGGCGGAACTCAACGCCGCGCTTTGCCTTGTTACCAAACACAGGAAATGAAAATACTAAATGCTATGTTTGAATACTAAATGTTTCGTAATACTGAATATTGTGTTTTAACGCATTTCTTTAAAGTCACTTTTCTTTTTATGTTGAAATCTTTGTTATTAAAAATGTATAAACTCTAGAGCATTACTTCTCTGGTAAAAAAATATTTCTTACAATCTTATTCATACAAGCAACATATATAAAGACAAAGTACTTAAAAAGTAGTCGTTCCAACCATTATATGAACATCACGATGTTCAACGCACGTATTACTGAGCTTTCGCACGAGTTATCGCTAAAAGCCAATTATACCCTTGTTATGGCGAGATAAAATACAAATTGTAATATATTTTCACACTGAATTCCTTGAAAAGCACAGCGTTGAGTTACGCTACTCAATAGGCAATGTCTTGAATTTGGACGGAATGTGGAGAACGGAATGTCTAGACACTACGTTTCACGAGAAAGAACGATTAACTGCTATATTTTTTGCATCCTTCTTGTGTTTCTACGATTTATTTAATATTGTTTTTAATTATTTTTCTTGTCTTTATATCTAAAATATTATACATTCTAAAACCTACAAGAAAAAAATTAAATTTATATATTTTTTAAATTTATTGTATGAAAGATTAATGTTACTTTTTCTCAGTAATGTAAGCGTACGAGTATAACTTGATGTATACCATTTTATAGAATCCAAGAAATATATTGTGACTATACCACGCATTTCTATACTCAAATAACATATTTAACATGTCTTTATTAGTTGGACCTGTATCTAAGTTGACCCTTTTGTTAATGTCCGATTTGCTTGAGATAAAGAAAATCTCGAACAGCGGAGGTGAGCTTTTATCCGATTTATGCTTTTTCTACTTCTGCAACGTGTATCCATGGAATGCTAAGGAGTGCTATATATATATATATATATATATATATATATATATATATATATATATTTAGCTTCACTTGTATCCCGAATATAGAGGGAACCTAAGAACCTAGTGTTAAGACACTTCGTTCTCTTTCAACATTTCCGTTCCCCACTTTCCGCCGGATTGAGGTATTGCGTGCTGTGTGGCGGAACTCACCTGTGGCCACGACAGGCGTCGGACTTATATTTTTTTGCTAAAATCAAAGAGATACTAAAGCTATCGGGAATCAAACATAAAGCTTCATGCTTATCCCGCACATAGCAGGGTAGGCAGATAAGTAGACAGTAAGGCAGAATAGAGGCATTGCGTGCTGGTGGCGGAACTCAACGCCGCGATCAAACCCGCTACAAATTTTGATTTTTAATTGCAATATTGCAGGTATAATAATTATTTGTAATGCAAAATAACATTTTATGTAAACACAAGCTGTTCTAACCAAAAATTAATGATGAAATTAATCTCCCAAATCCCTAAACACTAACCGTCAGGTGTTTGTTACTAATTATTCGTTGCAAATGTATTTGTTATTTATAATTTAAACAAAATTTGTATTAGCATTAATTCAAATAAATATATTAGTAGGAAAAAGGTAATTAATTCATTTAATTTTCATATTTATTTTATATTCATACAAAATTATAACAGAACCCAGTGCCAAGACTTCGTCTTTTGCTTTACACGGCGGTTCCTTCACTTAATATATCTAACTAAATAGGGGAAAAGAAAATATTAGAAATATATACATTTACAGGAAATGTAAAATTTAGTTTTTTCATTTCTTGGGCTTGGTAACAAGGCAAAGCGCGGCGTTGAGTTCCGCCACTCAACTCGCAATGCCTCAATATGACGGAAAGTGGGGAACTGTTCAAAGAGAACGGAGTGTCTTAACACTAGATTCTCAGGTTCCCTCTGCCTACCCTGCTATATGCGGGATACAGCGTGAAGTTAAAAAAAAAAGAAAAATAATAATAAATATAATCATATCTCAGCGGAAATCGAATCCACAACCAAACACATTTACAATCAAACGCTATAGCGTTTGATTGT
>JAKGSA010000821.1:72182-93576 GCA_033558755.1 Philaethria dido
TATTTTATTTATTTTATGTGTGTACAATAAAGAGTTATAAAGTAAAGTAAAGTATGTATTCTATATATGATACAAGAAAAATAACAAGACAAACACTTATATCTATATAAATCTAGAAAGGACTAGAGTTTCTTTACTTGACAAATGTAAATTCCTGTAACAAATGCGTATGTATAGGATAATCGGCTTTACTGACACGGATATTGATGTTACTCAATCACTTATCCTTTTGGTTTCGAACGCTTTGGAGTCGGTCCGAATTAATGGTAACCGTAAATAGGTATGTAGTGAAATACATACATAGAAATATTACTTCTACATACATGATAAGTTTCATATTTGGGTCGGTTACTTATAATAAAAGTTTTTTTTTTTTAACTTCACGCTGTATCCCGCATATAGCGGGGCAGGCAGAGGGAACCAGAGAACCTAGTGTTAAGACACTCCGTTCTCTATAATTAAGGCACAAGCGTGCGACTGTAAACGCGTCAGGTTGTGGGTTCGATTCACACTCTAGGAAATGTAAAATTTAGTATTTTCATTTCTTGGGTTTGGTAACACGGCAAATCGCAGCGTTGAGTTCCGCCACTCAACTCGCAATGCCTCAATTGGGCGGAAAGTGGGGAACGGAAATAATAAAAGTTAGTATCAATTATATACAGTTCATATACAAGGAAGTAACTCCTTAACATTCGATAGATTAAACGTTTTGGGCCATCACATTGGAGGCAGACGAGCTCTAGGCAGTGATTAAAACTTGTGATCATATGTAGGCTGCTTCTTCGAATCTATGGAAGTGGCATCTTCATCAGTATTTAAATAAATTTAAAAAAAAAATGTTATCTTCTTTGTAATTAAAACTTTGACAAAAAAACCGACTGCAAATAAAATCCGTTTAAAAGTTAAATTATTACGAATAACTCAAAAACGACACGTCAGATTATGACTAAATTTAAATGAAATCTCAGAAGCATATAAAAAAGCTATCACATAAAAAAATAATTATCAAAATTGTTTCTTCCAATAGAAATAAATGCAGACCACACATAATAAACCATGAATTATAACCCTCCTTTTATGAAGTTAGTTAATGAGAATCTTCATTTTTTGGTTTCGGTTAATAAAGCTGAGTTTGTCTTAGTATAAACATTTTCTGGTACATATTTTGAAGCGACTAACGTTTTACTTTGATGAAGGCTTTACTCGTCAGTCGATTGTTAACTCATCATCAGGTATTATAGTATTTGGAAAGGGCGTTTATTATGACGTATTTATATTTTCCTGGGAGTTTAGCTCTATGTCATGGTGTATTTATGGAAATTATGGAAGATTTTGAACATAAAGGGAAGCTATAATTATTAATATTTTAACAGAAACAGAAAACTGACTTCAAGGAAAATACAATAAAAAGTAAAATTACGAATAACTCAAAAAATACTAGTGATATTTGAACTAAATTTAAATAGCATCACGTTAAAAGCGTTAACTATCTTAAAAGATAAGAATCATCAAAATCGGCTTACCCAGTAAAAAGCTATGCGGTGCCTCCTTTTTTGAAGTCGAATATAAAAGAGAAGTTACAAATGGCGTAAAATTATTAAGTTGTTTAAAATTTTTCTCATTATGCCCTTATTGTATCTTCTATAATAAGGCTCGTATCCGTACTCAATGGATAGACCACCAACACGTCTGAATAGACGCCAGTGCCTCTCGTTATAATGACGTGGTGCAAAAGATATCGTGTTTGTATAATTGTTTGTGTATAGGAAAAACCTGGCTTGCCATCGAACCGGAACACATCTTTAGATATTTGGCGATTCGTCTTTGACATGATAGTGGTCGCGAGCCAGACGGAGGACGAACCTCCTACCACTAAACTACTGAGATACAAGCCTCTTACGGGATGCAACCCAGCGGTGGAGGGGAATTGTATTCTAACCCCGTCCCCTCACAGGGGGAAAACTTCTTGACGCTATGTTCTCTCTGACTACCCTGCTATGCGAGATAAAGCGTGAATCTGCTTTATTTTGAATTATATACCATATAAAATTACTTAATCGACTCCCGTCTATTGTATTCATTATACCCAAATCATAAAATTTCAGATTCCAACATTACGGATAAACTAATAATAACAAAATTTCAAAGATTTTAAGACATCATGAAAATTTTAACGTAAATCTATAAGAAATTTATTGTGCAATGAAACTGTAAATGTAATGGAGGACGCCCGCAACGAGTCGTTAATTTGGTTTTCAACGACTTATAAACTTAACTGCTGAACCAAAGCAGTAAGAGAAAATCCGTTTAAATTTTTAATATTAAGCATAATTTATTTTTCTTGTGCAACTGTGTCTAGTCGCTGTAGTGATAGTACATTACACTGGATATTATTTTTTTCTTTTAGACATACATACATAGCTTCACGCTGTATCCTAACCTAAATCTAGTGTTAAGACACTCCTTTCCCCACTTTCCGCCGAATTAAGGCATTGCGTGCTGAGTAGCGGAACTCAACGCCGCGCTTTGCCTTGTTACCAAACCCAGGAAATTAAAATACTAACATTTCCTGGAGTGGGAATCGAACCCACAACCCGTCGCGTTTACAGTCGTATGCTTGTGCCTCTGCGCCACGACAGGGGTTTCTTTAGCTTTACGCTATATTTTGCACATAGCAGGGTAGGCAGACGAAACCTGAGAACCTAGTGTTAAGACACTCCGTTGTCTTAAGATTTCTTGAGATTTATTGAGATTGAATGACATTATATATAAGGCACTATTTAAATATAGTAAGTTATATAGAGACTGTAGCATCGTGCAGTAGAATAGCGACCGATTGTAACACGTTGTGTATGTACGGTGTGAGCTTGATCACTCAGGGTCACGATTATTTTATTTTAACTTCACGCTTTGAGTCGAGAGATCGGAGCACCAAAAGCTACCTCATCTATAATTATCAACCTTATAAATATTCAAATTATGTTCATTTCTCCGCTCTGGTAAGATAATGAACGGCGTTAAGCTCCGTTTTTTTGTGAACCAGGATTAACCAAAACTTAGTATTTCAGTGAATCAATTCTGCTTCGTTAGTTAGATTTACATAAAAAATAAAAGTTAGATTTACTATAAATCTTTATTATCAACATTTAATAATATAATTTATCATTTTTTTAAAAATGATTTTGCTTTCATTATTAATTAAAATAACTAAATTCTAAATTACATACATACTGGTATAATTAATCTATCCCCATACTAAATATAAATAACATCTCTATATAAAATATTATATAATAAATCTAGATATCAATTTATAGACAAGAATCCGTAATAAGCTGCCGTCTCCAGTTCTCAATGTTCCAGAATGAAAGCTGCTAGGAAACTGAGACGGAAGTATTTATTTATTACCCACCAATCAAATATCTCGATAAGGTATTGGGTTTCAGATTCACAATAGAAAGCTATTAATGTACGGTATGTGAAGCTTTCTTGATCATAAAGTCCTTAAATTTTTAAGTTGGGTAGAAAAATATTTGTGTATTTGATGTGTTCTAAAAATTTACTTAGGATTCAATTAGGATATACAACTATCGGAATTACAGTCGCTGTTCCACCGTGTTACTATGTATATAATGTGATAAAGAGATAATGTTAAAGAGGTAATGTTAAAAAAGAGATAGAGAGAGAGGAGACTTATTCTTATTAACTAAAACTAAATACTTGTGAACGCTTGTCGTGGCGCAGAGGCACAAGCGTGCGACAGTAAGCGTGATAGGTTGTGTGTGTTTCCTGAGTGTAGTAACAAAGCAAAGCGCGGCGTTGAATTCCGCCTCCACTCCACTCAGCATGGAATGCCTCAATTCGGCGGAGAGTGGGGAACGGAGTGTCTTAACACTAGGTTCCCTCTGCCTACCCTGCTATATGCGGGATACAGTGTGAAGTTATGTATGTATGTATGTTATAGATCATATGTAAAAAACCTAATCAATCAAAAAATCTGTCTAATATATAACAAGGTGAGTGAAATTATGGCTTACATTAATTTCTAGTGATTTTCATTATGAGAGCACTCCTGGCTTAGAGCCATCCCCGTCTCATATTTATTAATTTAGAGTGTGCTACGTTGTTGGTGACTTGGCGTGAGGCCAAAGGATTGAGAAGGACTCGATCAATTGACTGTCAAACGTGACATATTGTTATGTAAGAAATTGAAAAATGACTTTTCTTTACTAAGAAGAGAAAGTAGTGATTACGGAGGAGAATGTCTCCGTTTTTCTAAAAGACTTTCCTTTATGGGTGTTATTTTTATCCCACTTCAATTACAAAAAGGGGGGTTCAGGGGGGTTCTCAATTCGAATTCAGTTTTTTGTATGGGCATTTGCTATGTGGTAGCGTATTTTTTTCTGGGTTGAAGGGAATTTGGTGATTCTTGTTTTATATGATATCTAGTGATTTTAATGTGGTTTCAAATTAAATTACATGGAACGAGTAGTGTTTTGGGTTATTCGTAATAATTTTACTTTTTAATACATTTTATTTGAAGTCATTTTAACAATTAAAGGGTGTCCCAAAATTAACACAAGATTTGACTTTGCCGCCATTTGCTATTATATTCATTATTCATTCGCTATTAAAAGACTAAAATGGCATTTTCTATTTAATTCAAATCTTGCGTTAATTTTTGGGACACCCTATATAATTTATCAAATAACAGATGTATGTATTTTTTGTTACGGCTTATTCCTATGTTTAATTTCTCAGAAAAATGTCGGTACAATCCTGGAATACACCTAAACACAGGGGAGCTACAGGTGCATTGCCGGCCTTTGAGGTGGGAACAAATACACTTTTTAAAGGTACCCATGTAATATCGACCTGGAAACATTGCCACGGTATTATGGCACGTGGAAGGAGGTTTCAATAAAACCGCATAGTAGTAGTGTGCCACGTTTTCTTAAGGTGTGGATGATATTGAAGTTTGTGATATACTGTAACTACACATATGATATTTCTAGACAAGATGAGATCTTTTAGTAGACTACCAACAGATTTCGCTGTTGTATTTCTTTTATTTTTTTTTTAACCCGAGAACCTAGTGTTAAGACACTCCGTTCTCTTTCAACAATTCCGTTCCCCACTTTCCGCTGGATCGAGGCAACGCAATTAATAAATATAACAAAATTAATTACTTATACTAATTTATAGCTCACTAACATTCAGTATTGAATATATAACCATAAAGATGCTTCCACGTCAAACACCAGAACGATATAATTTTCTCAAATATATTCCCCGTTGGTGTGTAGGACGCAAAGTACTTTTTTATTCGGTCGAGGACGTCTAAAGGCTATTTAGTGAACCATAAAACGGATTTAAGTAGCGCGAACCGCTATAAACGTCACCTTAGAATTTGAAGAATTCACAATAAACGTTAAATAACATGTTCCTTTTGAAAATATTCGGGTAAAAGTTTTTTAACCAATTTCAAAAAAAGGAGATTATCGATTCGAATTGTTATTTTTTATGTGTTACTGTATAACTTTTTGTGGGTGAAACAATTTTGGTGATTCTTTATTTATATGATGTGGACCCACTCAAATTTAATAAAGATTTGATAAGTTTTTGAGATATTCGTAATAATATTACTTTTTAGTGCAATTGGTTCCAAGTCGGTTTTTTTATTGTTAAAATCTTATTATTTTAAAAAATTTTAGTATTTTCATTTCCTAGGTTTGGTAACAAGGCAAAGCGCAGCGTTGAGTTCCGCCACTCAGCACGCAATGCCTCAATTCGACGGAAAGTGGGGAACGAAGTTGTTGTAAGAGAACAGAGTGTCTTAACACTAGGTTCTCAGGTTCCCTTTGCCTACCCTGCTATATGCGGGATACGCAGAGAAAGAGAGAGAGAGAGAGAGAGAGCAATGATACGCCATTCAACATTCAGTTTCGTCTTTCATTTTGAAATATTGCATAGCATTCAGAAGCAAGGCGGAATGCGAACGTCACGTTTTATGTAACGAGATCGTCCGACCGTTAAATCATGTACATTTCAATTAGGACATGTTAGCGTCAATTTTAGTTTTATTATTAAAATATTTGTTAAGTATTACTTTTCAATACAATAAGATATTGTCAAAGTCAAAACTATAAAGAAAGAGGGCAAACCTAGTGTCGAGATACTCCGTTCTCCGTTTCATGTCTTTAAATGAGACATTACGTGTTAATAAGTATTTAACGCTGCGTTTTGTCTTACCAAAGTGATGAAATGAAGATATCTTGAATGTAATCGTTCTCCCGTGTGGTGATCGAAATCACAATTATTATGACAAATACAACTTATGAAATAATTATATACTAATAGTGCCAACACGTGTAAAACACATGTTGCCTTAGCTACGTGCAAACATGTTACTTTATACTAAAGTGTATATCCATATATAAGTGAAAAGTGAGAGCAGATTTATTTTATTCATTTGATGTGTACGTTCATAGCTTCACGCTGTATCCCGCATATAGCAGGGTAGGCAGAGGGAACCTAGTGTTAGGACACTCCGTTTCCCACTTTCCGCCGAGTTGAGGCATTGCGTGTTGAGTGGCAGAACTCAACGCCGCGCAGTGCCGTGTTACCAAACCTAGGAAATGAAAAATTCCATTTCCTGGTGTGGGAATCGAACCAGCAACCTGTCGCGTTTACAGCCGCACGCTTGTGCCTCTGTGCCTTTCTGATGCATTATCATAAAAAAATATATTTTTTGCATTTCAACATGCGCAGTATAGTTACTTACTTACTTAGCTTCACGCTTTGTCCCTAGCAGGATAGTCAGAGACACGGGGCGCCAAACGCTACGGTGGAGTGGAGGACAGAGCTACAATTAGCAATATATGTATGCCAATTTTCAAAAGTCAAAATCAAATAACTTTTTTCAAAATAAGAAGTTACATGCTTTATTTTTTGAACGTCAAATAACCACCACCAGTTCACTAAATTTAATGCCTCAGACCTGAGAAGAACCGGCCCAAGAAGCTCAGCGGGACTTTTTATTTTTTTTATTCGTCAATGGTTTACAATTCTTTATTAGTGGCAATGATACCTTTGAAACAGACATAAAGCATTTCATTCCCAGGGTGTGTTATCATTTATAAAATAACTAATTAGCCTTTAACACACAAACGTTTTATCACAATTTTTTTAAATTGTAAAATGGAATACATACTCGACTTTTTCCTAAAAAAGGTATCCAAAATTCTTCTTTGACATATTAATATAATAATTACAGAGATATAAATAATGAAGTGTCCTTTCAGAATTTTGCAAAATACAAAAATAAAAGGTGTAGGATTTCACAGTTCCGCATATCTTATCACCCGTCACTTTTGGCAACGTGAAAAGGGTTGTAAGGTGAGGTAGGGGTCACATGTACCGTGGTCAAGTATAAAGAGGACAGATCCTATCCCTACAAAAGTTACATTTATTATGTAATTTTATCTTGATATGCCTCATGTGTTTAGGGGAATAAGAGATAATGTAGTGTTTGGGCACTCCGTTCTCTGATTTTTATAATGTTATTATAATATTAATGTATATTGAAAAAAGAACGCCTGTCGTGGCGCAGAGACGCAAGCGTGTGACTCTAAACGCGACAGGTTGTGTCGAACCCACTTCCCACTCAAGGAAATGTAAAATTTAGTATTTTCATTTTTTGGGTTTAGTAACAAGACAAAGCGCGGCGTTGAGTTTCGCCACTCAACCCGAAATGCCTCAATTCGGTGGAAAGTGGGTAAAAAAATTGTTGTAAGAGAACGGAGTGACTTAACACTAGGTTCTCAGGTTTCCTCTGCCTACCCTGTTATGTGCAGGGACTAATCAGAATAAGAATAATTAAAATTAACTGACTTGAAAGAGAACAAAAAAACTGACTTGTAACAAATTGCACTAAAGGTACAATTATTATGAATAACTCAAAAACTACATCATATCTTGAGTAAATACTACATTAAATGGGCTAGTTATCATATAAAGAAAAGGTTCATCAGAATTGATACACTCATTAAAAAGTTGTGCGGTAACACACATAACAATACTATTATTTTATAGTCTCTTTTTTCTATTTTAACATACAGGATAGGTAGAGCAAACCTGAGTGTTAAGGCACTCCGTTCTATTAAGATTTCCATTCCCAGTTTCCGCCAAATTGAGCAAATTTTATGTTCATTTGGAGAAATTACGACCTAGATGACGGTGGGATCCGTCATCTATCTACAATACCGCGTCGAATTCCGCCACGCTTTGCGCACAACTCGGCGGAAAGTGGGTAACGGAGACGTCAAAAGAGAAAGAAATGTCTTAACATTGGGTTCGCGGGTTCCCTCTGTCTACTCTATTATGTGCGGGATATAGCGTGAAGCTAAATAAAAAAAAATTACGGAACTCAATGATATGTCTATATCAGTTTCAATTCATAGGGGATGGTCTAACGTTAATTCTTCCGTAAAAGAGTAAAACTATTTTAAATGAAACTAACTGGATTAATCGATCACAGTCTACCTGACTACGGACTACTGCAAGATGTTTGAAAAGTCGATTTTTCTAAAAATGTACTCTTGAATACTAAAATATACGTAGTTATAAAATAGTTTCATTGGAATGTTTAATAATCGCCAGAGCCAAAGATTATTACTACAAAAGCAGTTTATGGAAATTTGTATGTATTTGTTTGTATTTGTTTTGATACGAATATTCGAAGCCATTGTAGCACATTGGATTGCGGTTGTGGGTTCGATTCTCCCTTGAGGTTATGTTTACATTTAAATTATTTTTATTGTTTCACTCTGCCAGGACAAAGTGATAGTGTTCCATCACTCAACACTAAAAGTTTCAAAATTGGCAGAAAGCGTAGAACTAATCAAGACACTTGATGCTTGGTTCTCTCAGCTTGTCTTGCTATGCGGGAAAAATATGTATTAAAAAACAGCTTCAGGATATGTTGAGTTAGAGTGGACTTAGAGTCACGACACTCCGTTCGTCGCATTCCGTCCAAATTCAAAACGTTGCGTGTTAAGTGAGAGAAACTTCATCTATAATCTATAAATATATATAATAATACCAACAATATC
Organism: Philaethria dido; assembly: GCA_033558755.1. NCBI lineage: Eukaryota > Metazoa > Arthropoda > Insecta > Lepidoptera > Nymphalidae > Philaethria > Philaethria dido. The sequence continues at coordinate 81,296 of JAKGSA010000821.1, forward strand.
AAATAAGATTTGAGGCCAATTCTATCATATTAAAATTTTCCACACACTAATATAATTTAAAAGTAATAAGCCATGATGGATATTGATATAAGCGACAATAGTGGAAAAGTTGAAAATTTCCCAACTAAAATTCCAAGAAAAACTTTAGGATAATCTCTAACTAATAAAATATGATTTATGTTCGCAAAAGTTGAACGTTGGGGCTTCGCAAATTTTCACATTCGCTATTCATTGTTAGAACAAAAAATACTTTGGGAGTTCGGTGCTAGTTCATCCAATTTCATTTTGACTTTTTATGTAGAAAATTTGTTAGGGCAGTGTATGATTGTCTTCGGGTAAGCTTTTCAATATTATTTTTGCTATTAAGTGCTCTTTAGAGTTATTCTGTTATCATATTAATAGAGTCTTATAGGAAAACTAGCTTCACATTTTATCCTGCATAGCAGGGTAATTAGAACCCAGTAGTTTGGTGGTAGTAGGTTCATCCTCCGTCTGGCTCGCGACCACTGTCGTATGAAAGGCGAACCGCCAAATATCTTATGTGTTCCGGTACGATGACATGTAAGCCAGGTTTTCCCCTTTCCTCAAAATGTGGTGGTTCCGATTGCGGACCACTACATTGTCCTCCCTTTCCATCTGTATCCTCTAGGTTGGCAATGCATCTACAACATCTCTGGTGTTGTAGATGTTTATGGGCGAAGGTAACTCTACTTACCTTCAGGTGGTTCTTCTGCTCGTTTGCCATCCGTTATCCATAAAAAAAAAAAAAGAACCTGAACCATTCATCGCTTTCCGAGAACCGTTCACCGCTTTCCGACTGAATTAGGTATATTGCTTATTAAATGGCGTAACTATGGTAAGTGGTTACCTTCGCCCATGAACATCTACAACACCAGAGGAGTTGTAAATGCGTTGCCGATCTTAGGATGGGAGGGGGAGGAAATAATGTAGTGGCCGCGGCAGTGCGCCATCGGAACCACCACATTTTGGGGATAGGACAGGGTTATCCGCCTCTTACGGGACAATGAATTCGGGAATTGTATTCTAACCCCGTCCCCTCACAGGGAAAAATACTTATCACTATATTATGTTCTCAGTAGATAAAGATAAAAACTCGTAAAAAAGTTTTGTTTCATTAGTAACTTCCACCGGAAACCACGCATAATCAAATCATTTTCTTTTATGACACCGCATATTATGTAAAACTTAAACTGCATCTACAAGTGTACTTAACTATTTTAACTTTTCAGTTTCAGTTATTTTTACAGAACAGTTTATATAGATAATTGACTTCAAAAAATGAGGAAGTTATCAATTCTTCTTAACTTCTAAATAACTTCTAAAGGGTGAACCGATTTTGATGATTCTTTCTTCATATTATAGCAAGTGCTCCTGATGTGATAGTATTTTAATTTGGTTAGTCTTACGAGTAATTATTGAGTTATTCGTAATAATTTTATTTTGTGTGCAAAGACAGATGTTTTCCATTATAGTACTAGTAAATTATAAAAAATCTTTATAAACTGTGGCTTTTATGCCATTCTGATTAACGTGAAAGGTTGAGGTTGTGGATTAGTTTCCCAACTAATTAAACTCGGAGTCTTAACACTAGGTTCCCTCTGCCTATACTGCTATATGCGGGATACAGCGTGAAGTTATATATATATATATATACTCGTATATATATATATATATATATACATATGTTAATGTACCACTCAACATGTTATGTCTCTAATTTGAGTGGAAAGCGAAGAACGGACTGTCTTTACACTAGGATCACTCTGATTCTATATCTTCTTACTCTGCAATGAAGTGTAAGCTGCATTTTTTACTTTTAACCAATATAACAAACTAATAAACCATGCATACATACCATACATAGCTTCACGCTGTATCCCGCATATAACAGGGTAGACATAGGGAACCTAGTGTTAAGACACTCTGTTCCCCACTTTCCGCCGAATTAAGGCATTGCGTGCTGAGAGGCGGAACTCAACGCCGCGCTTTGCCTTGTTACTAAACCCAGGAAACGAAAATACTAAACTTTACATTTCCTGGAGTGGGAAACGAACCCACAACCTGTCTCGTTTACAGTCGCACGCTTGTGCCTCTGTACCACGACAGGCTAACAAAACTATTATGTAAAACTAATTTGCAAATACATACAGACATTTCAATTTGAATTGTAAATATATTATAACTTCACTCACATGTGAGTTTCAAACTTTTGTTCAACAGTTTTTAGTTGACTTTGGGACAATGTTTGACATGTATTATGGGTTCGATTCCCAATTTTGGTTTTTTTCCAATTTTGGAAATTTTGTTATTTATCTGCTCTGGTAAGACACAGTACGGTATTGAGTTCCGCCAATCAAAAGAGTCTTAAATTCCGATGGATAGTGAAAAATAATGTCTTGACACTAGTTTCTCTCTGCCTCCCCTGCTTTGCGGAGATTTTACATAAAGAATTTTTACAATTTGGAGGTCTTCAAATCAAGAGTCAATAGGTTCTTTCTAGGCAAAAGTGTATCATCCTAGACCGCTTTAATGCTTACCATCAGGCTTTGATGCGGTCAAACGTTAGCCTATCAATTATAAAAAAAAAGGAGGAGATATGTAAAACCAAAATATATTTTGCCAGTTTTTTTTTCTTACATATAAACCTATAACTATAATTGAAAAAAAAATGAAGTCATAATTTTATAAATTAATTAAAATCAAATATTTCTTATAATCTAATTTAGTCATTGGGTACTTATTATTAAATTTCGTACTATTCATAAAAACGTAACGTGAAAATATTCTCTTAGAGCACCTCTACACTCCACAAAAAGCGTACATGCAATTCAGCTTCATATACCCAGTAGTCGCCTCTACGTTGACTGTCAGATAAAATTAAAAATACCTGGTTATTAGACTTTTAATATCCCATTAAATCAAACCATTAAAAGAAGTCAACTTAATTTTTTTTAACCCACATATAGCAGGGTAGACAGAGGGAACCTGAGAACCCAGTGTTAAGACACTCCATTCTCTTACAACAATTTTGTTCCCCATTTTCCGCTGAATTGAGGCATTGCATGCTGAGTCGCGGAACACAACGCCGTTCTTAACTTAATTACATATTAATAAATAATAATATATAGCAGCTTCAGGCTTCACCCCTCATACCAGAACAATCAGAGACACCCTAGTGCCAAGACACTCCGTTTACCGCTTTCTGTCTTAATTTGATACACTGTGTGGCGGAACTCAACGCCGTGCCGGAGAAGAGAGAGTATAGATAAGAAAATATCTAAAATATTTTCCCCGAGTGGGGTTATTATTTTGCAACATTCCTTTGGTAAACTTAAATTGGATTTATCAAAGTCTGATAAATTAAGATTTATTTAATCCGAAATGTAATTACGAAGTTGTTATTAAACTTTGTTAAGTTAACACGACATAATTGTTAGGAAGTTTTGCTTAAATTGTACTAGTTAACGAATCGACACCTGTTTTGGGGAATTGGCGGAGAGATTTTATGGTAAAAGTCTATGTTTTCTATTTTTTATATTCTTCTTAATATTTTTCTTTTGTAAGAATAAAGTATTATTCTTTCACTAAGTAACTAAGCGTATATATATGTATACTTTGCTTTGTTTAGTTCAAGTCTATAAGGTAGGGCGCAGGATGTACTCTTTTTTTCTTTATATCCTCTTGGAATTTATTGGTGCCTACGAAAAACCTTTGTGTTAAATTACCATAAATATTAAGGAAATTAAATCATTTTAATATGTGTGGGCTTCACAATAATTTTTAAATCTTCCATACAAACATTTCCTACATATCAAATCCTTGTCATATGTACTCAATTCATATCACACTGCGAATTGCAAAGACGTATCAACAAACCTCTTTCCGAATAATAAAGTAATTATTTACATACTTTTACATTGATTTATGAAAATTCTAAAGAATGAATAATGAAGCGAAATTTATGCCCAAAGGCAAAATTCGAGACACCTCACTTATAAGACGATCGACGTTTATAAATTTATTATGGTGCAAGCTTATTTAACTATAGATAATGTGTTATAGTGTTTTACTACTGCTAACTACTAGTCTGCCGCCTCTCGTGGCCTCTCGCAGAGGCACATGCGTGCGACTGTAAACACGACAGGTTGTGGGTTCGATTCCCACTCCAGAAAATGGATGGATGGATGGATTTTTTCATATCCTCGGTTAGTAACAAGGCAAAGCATGGCGTTGAGTTCCGCCACTCAGCTTGCAATGCCTCAATTCGGCGGAAAGTGGGGAACGGAGTGTCTTAACACTAGGTTCCCTCTGCCTACCCTGCTATATGCGGGATGCAATGTGAAGCTATGTATGTATGTATGTAACTACTAGTTACTACTGATTTGTTGAAGTAGTTTAAATTATGGAAATGTATAATATATATATTTTTTTGTATACTTAAGATTTTGATAAAAAAATACCATTTCTAAGAAAATGCACTAAATAGTACATTTATTATGAATCATAAGAAGCACTGGTACTGATACTGGTGGTATATCATTAAATAATTTTCTATTTGGCAATGTATCGAATATTGCCAAAAGGAACCAGTTCCAGTACCAGTTCCCATTTAAATTGTATAAAGTGTGCGTCATAAAAATGCTACTTAGTAAGAAATTTCCCAAAGCATTCTACTCGAGTTAACATTTTTAGTCGACAAGAAAGCAAAGTCGACAAGAAATCAAAAAGTCAAAGTGTGAACCTAGTGTCAAGACACCCCGTTCACCGTTTCCTGCCCGAATTCGAGTTATTGCGTGGCGTGATAAGCGGCAGAACCTAACGCTGCCCTGCTTGAAATAACTTATTTCATTACATGACCAACCACATCAGGTATCCATGGCGTATAAAAAAGCACATATTAATTACTCATATCACCCGCTCTATAACAGAATTTAGCTATCATACTCCGAATAGATCGTTAAACGTTTTAAAACTAAATTACTTCAAACGAGAATCAAACCCGCCACCAACCATAAAACAAAAAAGAACCATAAATCGAAGCGCCTCGCTGTCAATTACACTGAACATTGGCGGCAAAAATAAGAAAAAAGCAAATCGTACGACGATTATATAGCCCCGAGCGTTCACGGGTGGAAGGAAAGTTTAAAATCGCTTTATTGCCTTATATATTGCATCCGTTGACGCATTCAAGTGTAAAATAATTATTAGGATCACTTTTTTATTTGTTGTCTATGAAAATTGTTTGTGCAATTAGCTTAATTTATGATAGATTTGTATAGTTTTTTTTTAAATAGTACTAAAATTTTACAAATTGTATATATATATATATATATATTAACTTCACGCTGTATCCCGCATATAGCAGGGTAGGCAGAGGGCTTTGCACAATTCCGTTCCCCACTTTCCGTCGAATTGAGGCATTGCGTGTTGAGTGGCGGAACTCAACGTCGCGCTTTGCCTTGTTACCAAGCCCAAGAAATGAAAATACTAAATTTTACATTTCCTGGAGTGGGAATCGAACCCACAACCTGTCGCGTGTACAGCCGCACGCTTGTGCCTTCACGCCACGACAGGTGTTATTTATATATTAATATTTGTTTAAATTTCTCCAACAAAATATTTTATTCATCATACACCCATTTAGCTCAGTTGTTTGAAATAATATTAAATACAACCGATGGGGAACAAAGGTTCTCGTGTGGCTACCAGGAACCGGAAGGTGTAGTATTGGAGAGCCCCCTACTAGATGGACCGACGACCTGGTCAGAATTGCGGGAAACCGCTGGATACAGGAGGCAACCAGCCGTTCTACATGGCGTTCTATGTGGGAGACCTATGTTCAGTAGTGGTCTTCCGGCTGACGATGGATGGATGGATAATATTTAGTATTTTCATGATCTCGCTCTGTTAACAAAGCAAAGCGCGGCGTTGAGTTCCGCCACTCAGCACGCGATAGTTCAATTTCGGCAAAAAGTGGAGAACGGAAACCTTAAGAGAGCGTAGTGTTTTAAAATACTAAGTTCTCAAGCTACCTCTGCCTACCCTATAAATAGCAGGCTATGTGTAGGAAAAGAGTTATTCATCAGATGTTCCAAATTTTTAATTTTTAAAGTCAATGGAAACTGCACGTTACGCTGGACAGCTTTTGGTACGGCGGCTTTTCTTAATTTCTTATAGTATAGTTGTTATGATTCTCTATCAGGTGTTCCACTTTTCGAAATGTTTGTACCCGAACTGTTACTTATATATATTATACTGCCCAGGGCGAATGGGTTTTAAAAAAGTTTTATTCAAATCCGTCCAAACATTCAAAAATGTGCACGTAAGTAGATCAATATACAAAGAGACAGACGAAAATTACATAAGTCACTGATTGTGTAACTGATTTTTCATGAATATCTTCAATGTTCTGCACATTTTCGCACATTTTTTATTGTTTTATTATAGTATAGATATTATTACGCAGTGTGGACTTCCACCACGTGATATCCGCCCACAATGAAGTCTTGAGCCTTGGCACTAAGTTGTAGCTCTAGGATACAAAATAGTGTTGCTTATATAGTAATAGATTTTAGATATCCAAGAAATATGGCCCAAAATTTCATATCAAGAAGTATTTGCTTAAAAAGGTTAGAAAAATATTCAATATTCAATTGTAAATAAACCATTGATAATTAAGATTTTAACAAAAAAAGAAAATCCACTAAAAAGTACAATTATTACAAATAACTCAAAAACTACACGTCAGATCTTTTCTAAATTTAAATGGGATCAGAATCACTAGCTTTAGCTTTTTTATAAAAAAATCCTGAAATTCACCAGTAAAAAGTTATGTAGTAACACTATAAAAAAATGAATTGAAAACGGTTAAAAATTATAAGAACATCTATGAAAACCATACGAATCACATAATACGTACTTTCACTAGCGATTAGTCCAGAAAATGGTTGAACTTTGAGAGTAATCTGCACAAGAAAAAACCCAAACCCTTTGTAAACCCCCAAGTTACATAAATTTGATAAATCGATCCGTAATATATTTGAAGTTAAAGTTCTAACGTCAATCCCAGTCATACTTCTGAAGTACCGTCAAACGTAAGTTCTCTTTTATTTTCATAGAATTACGTCATCTTTTCGTGATATGACCGAACCATGCGTTTTGGTTTATTAGTAATAAAAATGTTTATGTATAGTATTATTTTTTATACGAATATATCTGGATGGACGGTAGTGGCAGATTCAAATCCTACTAGAAAAAAGAGAGAGAGATGTTTCTCTTTGTTGGTCCAATGAAGAGCAACACTAATTACTACATTAAAAATGTTTTTTTTTTGTTTAACTACACGCTGTAACCCGCATATAGCAGGGTAGGCAGAGGGAACCAGAGAACCTAGTGTTAAGACACTCCATTCTCTTGCAACAATTCCGTTCCCCACTTTCCGCCGAATTGAGGCATTGCGTGTTGAGTGGCGGAAGTCAACGCCACGCTTTGCCGTGTTACCAAACCCAAGAAATGAAAATACTAAATTTTACATTTCCTGGCGATGGAAATCGAACCCACAACCTGTCGCGTTTACAGTCGCACGCTTGTGCCTCTGCGCCACGACAGGCGTTAAAAACGTTTTCTCCTCTATTTTAATTTTTTCAACTTCATGCTTTTTCCTATATACTTGGGTAATCAGAGGATATCTAGTATCAAGACACTCTTTTACACTACGCACTTTCTGAAATCACTATACTCAAAGATTTACCAGTACTAGTGAGACCAGACACAAAATAACAAATCAACATATTTTTTTTATTCAGATTGACGCTTTCTTCGCATGGCAAGGTAGCTGTCTACCTTATCTCTGTAGATAATCTAGTGTTAAGACACTCCGCTTTCTTCTTAATTACGTCTTGGGTTCGAATTCGTAATATATATATTCATGTTGAATAACGGAACTCAACGCCGCGTTTTGTCTTATTGGAGCGGAGTAATGAAATAATTATAAACATTCTACGAGGTGGAATCGAATTCACGACTATTCGCGCTTACAAACAGACAGGCAGATGGTATGGGCTACATATTTTTATTTATATGCAAATTAAGGCAACACAATACACATATAAAAAGCTCTATTTTTGGATTCAGTTTTTAAGTCGCACTTGTTTTTGTAATTACTCTGTCTACAGTCAAAACGTACTCCGGAAGCTTTCTGGCGTACCGCCAAAAGCTTTATAGCGAACTTTGTCGTTTCAATCGAGTAATTGTCACTTCATTATAGTTTTGTGTGTGTTCCTATTATACGATATTAACGTTTGTTTTTAACCAAATTTGAAGAAAGGAGAAGGTTCACTTCTTTCACGCAGAATCACTTTTTTGGGAACTTGAGAACTTAGCGTTAAGACCAGTGGCAAGGGGTGAAATTTTAGTTAGGCAAGCCGGTAAATTAAGGGAAGCCAAAATATATTTAGGGAAGCCGGTATATAAATTTTTAGGGAAACCGATATATTTAGAGCAACCGGTATAAGATGTCAAGGTATTTAGTATCGAATCGAATCGAATTTCTCTATCGAAATTTGGCGATGACGTTTTTTTTAGCACTCACACCTTGTTTTACTTTATTTTTTCGACCTCCACATTGTACTGGCGAACTTTTTTTTAGGTCTCATAATTGTACTTTAAAAAGTTAGGCAAGCCGGTGGGGATCAAGTTGTATGGACGCATCGCCACTGGTTAAGAACTGGTTAAAGAACGGAGTGCCGTTCTCATAATATTTCCGTTCCCCTCTTACCGCCGAGGTGAGGCGTGGCGTGTTGTTGCCAGAACGAAGAAATGAAAATACTAAATGTTATAATTATAAATGTTGTATATTTATAACATTTAGAATTTTCATTATCTAGAGTGGGAATCGAACCCACAACCTGTCGCGTTTACAGTCCCACGCTTGTGCCTCTGTGCCACGATATGCCTCAAATTCGTAATTATGTCACTTTTTAATGCAATTTATTTGAAATCGGTTTTCTTTTGTTAAATAAAATCTTAACTATTAACTTAAACTACAAAAATGCTAACAAGATATTTAATAACGTCATATTAAAGTTACACACACAATGACTAACGAAAACAACTTATAAGGCGAGGTAGGTAAATTGGATGCCTCGTTGACGTGACATGTCATGTTGATGTTGACCTGACGTGAAACGTGATAAGTGATTATTTTGCACGTGTAGTACAATTACTGTCTGGACAGTGTAGGTTCGAATTTCGTGAATTTTCGCTTAAAATTGATTAAATTGAGGACTATTTTGAAAGGCAGCTTTGTAAAAATCATTAGGTGTCAGTCAACAATAGCTATAAATTCAATTCTCATAGTTTAACCACTTAACAAGCAATGTCTAGAATAAGGGCTAGAAGTGGCGAACGGAGTGTCTTGACACTAGTCTGACTACTCTACTACGGGTGATAAAGCGTGGAGTTTTACTCGTATTCTCAATTCCCAATTGGCGGATAGTAAATAGTTATAAAAATGGTTTCTAGAATTTGGCCATATAAATTGCGTTTTGGAATTCCATCTATCAACCAAAGAAAATTGATAATTAAATGTAAAAATATTATAAAAATATTTTTATTCATGATTCGGATATTTTACCATTTTCAGGTAAATCAGAGAGAATCTGTGTAAAGATACTTCTTTCCCCATTTTCTGCCCGAAATCAAGACATTATGTCAATAACCAAGTAGGATAATGAAAATCATCAACACCATAGCATATGCTACGGTCCTTGTATTTTTTTCTTTCTTTAATTCTTTATTTTTGTAATGTAAATAATTTGAAATACCATTTCTCCTATCAGGAATTGAACTCATAACCAATCTCCTCTCTATATATTATAACTATTTCAATGATATTCCATAATATATCATATAAAAGTAACCACAAACAAGCACATAATTTCAATCCTTATCATAGCGTCTTACCGTTCCGCCTATTTCCCGAGCGTGTAACTTGTTACCAACTTTGAGTAACGATGGCGTGTGACAAATATTGGATGCCATATATTTTGATTAGTTTAAGTAGTATGTTGATGTTCGTTTGCTAGATAAGAAATATGGTTGTCATGTCTTAGGTTATAAAGATGTGTTTAAGTGTGGGTTCGATTTCTACTGGGCGAAGTGACATGAAATTATTATTTACTTGTTGTTACATACATAGCTTCACCCTGTATCCCACATATAGCAGGGTAGGCAGAGGGAACCTAGTGTTAAGACACTCTGTTCCCCACTTTCCGCCGAATTGAAGCATTGCGTGTATACTAAACTTTAACAAAATACTAAATTTTAACATTTCCTGGAGTGGGAATCGAACCCACAACCTGTCGCGTTTACAGTCACGCGCTTGTACTTCTGCGCCACGACAAGCGTTATTTAAATAAAAAAATAAATTATTAACATTATGTTATTATTAATAATAATCATTATTCTTAGCGAAACTGCCCACCTGCATCTTTATATTATTTATTGATTCGATAGTCCTTGTTATAGCCTATTTGAATAAAGAATATTTGAATTTTGATTATCATCTCTGCGTTCTAAGAAGATAAGGCGCGGCGTTAAGTTCCACATAACAAGTTCTGAATTCAAGCGGAAGCCAGTTAACGGAGTTTCTTGATATTAAATTTTCTCTCACTATCCTGGTATGCGGGCTAAATTTAAGTGAAGCTACTTTAAAAAAAAGTGCGACAGAAAAATTGCTTTTTAGAGCGTTAAAAAACGTTTATGAAAATTTGGAAAATATGTTTTAATTCAGACTAAGATCAAGTGCCAAGATAAATAAGTAATCGTATCTAAAACACTCATGGACGTGACGTTGCGGCACATCGTTTGACTGTAACCATTATTTGTTGTAAGTTTGATTTCCCACTCATGGGAATCATTATATTTACAGTTTTCTCTGGTAAGTAAAGTTTTTTTTTTCTCTATCTCTCTTTTATTTCTGGACATTGCATAGATGCTCTATCCCGCTGTTATGCACTCATCCACTTTTGACTGATCCACGGGTTGACTGGTATAGATTCTTTTAGAGATAAGTTCACCTTTGTGTACTACACTTTATGTTCGTCTTTCTTTTATGTTGTTAAAGTGCAATAAAGAATATATAGTATATATAGTTATATAATAGTTCCGCCACTTAAAAATACTTTGCAAAAAAAAAAAATTTAAATATTTTAATTTTTTTTTTTTTGCAAAGTATTTTTTATTTTTTTATTTTTTTTAAATATTTTGAAAATTACGTCTATAAAATGAACAAATAACCGATTTCAAAAAAAAGATAATAACTTAATAACCGCATAACTTTTTACTGGTTGAATCAATTTTGATGTTGCTTTTTCATATGATAGCTAGTGCTTCTGATGTGGTCTCATTACAATTAAGTTATTTATTAAGTTCTAACAAGTAGTTTTAAGTTGCTCACAACAATTTTACTTTTAAAGTCGGTTTCCATTTTTGTACAGAAAATCGTTATAGAATTATTAGTAAGCAAAGTTTATCTCTATACATTGATCCTTTTGTAGGCAAACTCTATTAATCTTGTATTATGTTATCCACAATGTATCTAGATAAAGAGAGGCTGCCGATACTTTATTATTTGGCCTGTAAGCCTACAAATTGGTTACACAGTGAACTTTAATGTACGCTTTCAGCATCACGTCTTTCCACGCCTGTCGTGGCGCAGAGGCACAAGCGTGCAATTGTAAACACAACAGGTTGTGGGTTCTTTTCCCACTCCAGAAAATGTTAGTATTTTCATTTCCTGGGTTTGGTAACAAGGCAAAGCGCGGCGTTGAGTTCCGCCACTCAACACGCAATACCTCAATTTGGCGGAAAAGTGGGGAACGGGATTGTTGTAAGAGAACGGAGTGTCTTAACACTAGGTTCTCAGGTTCCCTCTGCCTACCATATGCTATATGCGGGATACAGCGTGAAATTAAAAAAAAAACGTTTTTTCCCGCATAACAGGATAGGGTCAGAGAGAGAGCGTAGTGTTAAAACACTTATTTTCTCACTTTCTTTCCACGTTTCACATTGAGAGGTGAAACTTAATGTCGTGTTTTGTCTTACCAGTGTGGGAAAAATAAATAAATTAAAAACCAAAACAAAATAGCTTCTTCCATATAAGTTTTAAGTGTACAAAAATTTTAATAGCATAATTTTGTCCTTTATTTTTATCTAATATATATATATATATATATATATATATATATATATATATATAT
>JAKGSA010000821.1:106497-124713 GCA_033558755.1 Philaethria dido
TAAGTTTTTAAGAGCTGTGGTAACGTTAGTTGTTTTTTTAAAATAATTTAATAGGAACTGAGATAATATGACTGTCTAAAACCCCATCTAAATCCTCTTCAGAGTAATGTGATTATTTTATTATAAACAAAAGACACGTGCGTGAAAGAGAAAGAGATATCTGTCAAGAATATTTTTTATGAATGAAAAATGGAAGATCGGCAACGTATAATAGTATTTTAGTACTACTAGATAATACGTCATCGGTGCGTAATACAGAACGGTTAAAAATCGGGAATCGAAAATACTAGTCCTGCACCTAAACCGTAGACATGCCTTGATTGATATTAAGTGTATGGTTTTGTAGTATTGTACTCTACATGTGGTGGACCTAAATGTAAGATAAACATTCACACCCTGTATAAATTTATGATAAACTACACTCGTCCATTCTGCACAACTCTGCTTGTAATGCAGTCGCTCGGCTTGGTCTTCTGGTCCAAGTTACTTACGTTTTGGTCGCCGTCGACCGAGTTGCCGGCGACCAGTCGACAGTGTAATAGCTCTTATAATTTAGAAATTAACCAATTCAGCAACTATTAGGATAAATATAATTTTAACATAAAGTCAATTGACTACAGCAAAAATACCATTTGATAGATTTCCTCTTAAATCACATGAGCAACTTTTCTAGTAGTACTTTACTAGTTACTTTTCTAGTTTCTAGTAGTAGTTTTTTTGGTGGTAGGAGGTTCGTCCTCCGTCTGGCTCGCGACCACTATCATGTCAAAGACGAACCGCCAAATATCTTATGATGTGTTCCGGTTCGATGGCATGTAAGCCAGGCTTTCCTCTTTCCCACCTATCCTTTCCCCAAAATCTGGTAGTTCCGATAGCGGACTACTACATTGTCCTCCCCTTCTATCTGTATCCTCTAGGTTGGCAACGCATCTAGAACATCTCTGGTGTTGTAGATGGTCATGGGCAAAGGTAGCCACTTACCATCAGGTGGTCCTTTTGCTCGTTTGCCATCCCTTATCCATTAAAAAAAAAAAAAAAAAAAGTACAATTCTTACAAGTTTCATTAACAATAAAACAATATAAATTTTTATATTTTAAAAACGCTTACATATTATAACGACATGTTTTGTTTTACCAGAACGGGGTAATGAAAATATCTTAAATTATATATTTCTTAAATTCATTCAAATTTAAGTAGAAATCAAACTTACAATCATATGCATATATGTAAAATTAACAAAAAATCATATATTTTTCCACATACATCTTGATATGTAAAATGAGCTTGTAGCTTAACTATCTATATAATAGGTATCTCAGTTTCATCTCACTCAGTCTCAGTGCGGTACTTTAATTACCGATTCGTTTTGTATACGGTGAATCCTGAATATATTACGGTTGGGACATAAGCTTACTGCGCTATACTGGTAACTACTTATGAATGCAGTATTTTGTACATCAGTTTATTTTTTTTAGTGATTTTTTAAAGATGAGGATTTTTTTTACTTATAATGAATATATTTTACACTGTATTCGTAAGTTAGTGTTGAAATTCGATAATTATTGTAAAATAGTATGAAAATTAAAGCTATTTTTCAGATTCATTCTTTTTTGCGTAGTATGAAATTGAGAAAGAATCTAGTATTAACACAATCCGTCCTCCACTTTTAACGCTGTTGAAAATATAATCAAAAGTCACAAATAGTTAAGACTTTATTTAAAATAGAAAACCTAATACCTACTAGATAAAATATAGTAACCAAAGACTCATCAGATCCTTACTAAATTTAAATGGAACCACATCATAACTTCTCCTTTCAAAGTCGGTTAAAATAGCTCTGCGTCCAAAAAAAGTATTTGATTCAATGATCATAGACATATATTATCATAGATAAGATATATTTCATATAAAAAGCTCCAAGCAGGAAATGAACCCGCGGCTCATAGGTTCTACAGAATCTTCTCTGTATATACTGCATCTCAATGGTATAGTAACGGCCAATTTGTTTTATACGCGGTGTATAAATTACATAGTTTGGGCAATTTGCGGTATAAATGCCTCTAAGCCAATAGTGTGTGGAAATTTTGGAATACGAGATTTAATTTTATTAATTGAATTACAGTATGGTGGAGTTGATTTGTACATAAAAGAACGATGGTTGTGAGTTCGAATATTAGTTAAGGCATTTTTTTATATGTTTTATCAGCTTGATATGTATTTATCTTTATATCTTTGTAAAGCAAACTTTGAAGTTAAAAGTATGCTTTTACAAAAAATCCCACTAAAAAATAAGAAGTAAACTTATATATATTACTGGTTTAAGTTTCACGCTGTATCCCGCATATAGTAGGGTAGACAGAGGGAACCTGAGAACCTAGTGTTAAGATTCTCCATTCCCCACTTTCCGAACTGAGGCGTTGCGTGCTGAGTGGCGGAACTCAACGTCGCGCTTTGGCTTATTACCAAACCCCGGAAATGATGATATTTTACATTTCCTGGAGTGGAATCGGACCCACAACCTGTAGCGTTTACAATTGCACGCTTATTCTTCTTTTTTCTAAGCGTGGGATGCTATATAATTTTATGCCAAATTCGCTCTCTTTCTCGCATAGCCAGACACAGAAGTTAATGTCATGACACTACGATCTCAACTTTCGGCCTAAATTTGAAACATTGCGTGCAGTTCACGGAATTACCAAATTGGACACACGAAAATTGATTTAAATATTATAATAATTTTCCAGAGTCGACATCGAACCCACTGTCATCGCCGCAGATTTATTCGAGTTTTAGGTCAGTATTGATAAGAGTTAAAAGAAATTATTTTTATAAAATAGCCTGTCGTGGCGCAGACGCACAAGCGTGTGACTGTAAACGCTACAGGTTGTGGGTTCGATTCCGACTCCAGGAAACGTAAATGTTTCGTATTTTCATTTTCTGGGATTGGAGAGAAATTAATAATGTCCGAAAGCATCAAAAGCTCCTCATTACCACGGTAAAACATTTCATTACCACGGAAAGATACATAAATTAAAGCGAGTGAAGCCGTGGGAAACAGCTAGTATAACAATAACTAAATATTACTGGATATAAGTAATATTTTTAAGGGCACAATTCCATTTGACGTTCAATCAATTTCGATTATCAAACTGCAGTTTTAGAATTTAGGCCACAGTGTTGTCAATACTGTGATCGATGGAAGTTTTTTATATAGTATTTTAAAATATACTTGTTTTTATTTTCAGTTTTATACTCTATCCTGCATAGCAGGGTAGACAGAGAGTGCTCTCTGTATCTTTCTAGTGTCAAGACTCTCCGTTCTCCTTTTGCTGTGCGAATTCGAGATATACCATCATCTACTTTCATGTAATTAAAATGTTGCTAACATTATAATATTTATATCCTAACTTATTTTGTAACACTGGTATTAACTTTCAACCAATTAACTAAAACTCAATATGGACAAATATTAGTTTAGTCTTACTATAGCCATAATCAAATAGCAAGAACAGTAAGACGAAATAAGTGACAAGGACTCCGGACCGGATGTAAAGAGGCCATCCGTATACCCACTAAAACCTCACGGTACTCCTCCTCTACCGCCACTGGCTAAGGCCCGCGGGAACTACCCCAATCATCCGTGGAAACCTCGGCGAACCCTCTGCCTACCCTGCTATGTGTGGGATACAGCGTGAAGCTATAAAAAAATCTTTTAACTTCAACATATCCGTAACTATAAATATATGTAGGACCTCAGCTTGCGATAAATATGCATACCTTACACAAATATTTACACAAATAAGTAAATATTATACAACGATGTTCAATTTCAGATTTACAGCCGCAGTTATTTTTCATTTAATTCATTTGATATATCGCGGTGGGATTCAGTATGTTGAATTGACAGTCACCTGTGACAAGGGTGTTCTTTTAATCAATACTCTGATTAATGAACTGTTACTTATCATTTATTTTATATGTATTTTTATTTAACGCCTGTCGTGGCGCAGAGGCACAAGCGTGCGACTGTAAACACGACAGGTTGTGGGTTCGATTCCCACTCCAGGAAATGTTAGTATTTTCATTTCCTGGGTTTGGTAACAAGGCAAAGCGTGGCGTTGAGTTCCGCCACTCAACACGCAATGCTTCAATTTGGCGGAAAGTGAGGAACGGAATTGTTGTAAGAGAACGGAGTGTCTTAACACTAGGTTCTCAGGTTCCCTCTGCCTACCCTGCTATATGCGGGATACAGCGTGAAGTTAAAAAAAAAAAGAATATGTATTTTTTACATTTTCACGCTTTATCCCGCATAACAAAGTAATCAGAGAGAGTCTAGAATGAGTGTCAAGACACTCCGTTTTCTGCTGTTCACCCGAATTTTATACATTGCGTGTTAATTGGTTGAAGTAAGGACCGCGTTTTGTCATACCAGTGCAGAAAATGAAAATAATTAAAATATCATCATTAATCAAGTATTGGAATTGAACCCACAATCAACAGTGTCTACAGTTATATGACGTACCACTGCATCTGATGGCCTAAAAAAAGTATCTATATATTTTTTTTAAATATATACATACGTACGGACATGTAGTCATACTATTTTACGTATACATCTGACAACTACACTAGATAGAATCAACAATTTACATCGCAAATGACTTGAAAATAAATAAAAAAAAATACGCTTTAAAATAGAACACCTAGAGTATGTAGGCTGTAGAATACTAAGGATTTACACGTACTCGTACATACAAATCTATACTAACATTATAATAGGGAAAATGTGTTTGTTTGTCCTTCTTTCACGTTACTACGGAGCGATGTTAGGTCAAAACTTCCTTAATTTCACGCTTTATTCCAAGCGGGATAGTCGGATGCCAAATGATCAGTCATCAACCTCTTCATTCATGCCCTCCGGGAAGTCGTCATGCTTTTTACGTGACTTTCTTCCAGTATCGACGATACAAAGTATTCCAAGGTCAGGGTATGATTTTTGAGTGGAAATTTTTAGAGGGCTGGGGAGTGACATAAGCTACTTTTTATCGCGATAAAACATTTCATTTCCATAGGATGATCCATAATGATTTGTGTGTGAAGGCATCATACTCATTTTTTTACTGTGAGAAAATTTCTTACGGATACATATCCGGTTGAGGACTCGTTACGTGGGACCCGTTACAACCTCACGGTACTCCTCCTCGACCGCTATTACCCGAGGCCATGGGAACACACCAGTCTTCCATGAATTCCCATGGCGAGAGCCTGCATGGTATGTCTTGGAGTTTCGGGGACCTTCGACAGTTTACTCGGAGTAGGGAGAGGAAACGACCAGTGCGTGCCTACTAGCGCCAAGAGACTAAGCGATCAGCTTTCCTAAGAAGGCATCATACTCATATATCATGTACGATGAAGTTATTGTTTTTTTTTAAATTATTTTTTATTGAGCGAGAAAAGTCGCTATTAATAGCTAGTATGCTAGGAAAATAAAAATATCGGTTCATAGTTTTGCAATTTGCTCAATCCACTCAGCCTAATTAAATGTAATCAACATTTAACAAGTGCTTTACTAAAGCTCGAAATTCGACTGTAATTAATGCTTCGTTATTTTTTTAGTTCGATTCATTTGCTATGCAAAAAAAACCTCCAACGAGAAAAAAGTAGATTCTGGAATATAAGATAAAAAGATTTTACGCCATAATGATATAGGAACGTGACTGATTAAGTTTGTCCAGTAGTTCCCAATATGTGTGTACAGACGAATCAACAAACACACAAAAAAATATATATAATATAAAAAAATTATGTATTCATATTCTGTTACTGTTTTTTTGTCAATGCTTATTATTATAATTATTTTTTTCTTTGCAACTTCACGTTTTTTCCCGCTTATCATTTTCTGCTATCATAGTGTAAAAGAGAATCTAGTGTCAATTCACTTCGTTCGCCGTTTTTCATCTGAATTCGAGACATTTTGCTTCAATTGCGAAGCTTAACTCCGTAAAATGTACAGACATACTTTTTTTTAGCTTCACGCTGTTTCCCGCATATAGCAGGGTAGGTAGAGGGAACCTGAGAACCTAGTGTTAAGACACTCCGTTCCCCAATTTCCGCCGAATTGAGGCATTGCGTGTTGAGTGGCGGAACTCAACACCGCGCTTTATACATACTTGTTATAATAGTATAAATTAACTTGAAGTAGATTTGAATACGCAATCTCCAGTTACAGCTACCTCGTCACATACTGCTCTATATATTTTCCTCATTCTTTAATATTTTATTCATAAACCTATTTCCATATCAATATTACAGAAACTGAGCCCAAATTTATATTTATACAATGTTATTCGATTTTATCAAAGGCACTATTTTAGTTTGCCTTGAAGAGATCACTTGTAAGTGATACGCCTTTGCGTGATTCGGCTACATTGTAAGTCTTCTCTATACTAGAATATATTTTCAAGGTTCTCGTCTGTTTTGGCTGACAAGTTTTATTATCTATGCTAGTTTTATATAAGCTATTTAAAAAATAATAATAATAATTTCAGATATTGTTAAGCTGTCGCCTGTCATGGCGTGCGATTGTAAACGCAACCAGTTGTGGGTTCGATTCCCACTCCAGGAAATGGAATTTTTCATTTCCTGGGTTTGGTAACAAGGCAAAACAAGGCAAATCGCCACTCAGCACGCAATTCCTCAATTCGACGGAATGTGGGAAACGGAGTGTCTTAACACTAGGATCCCTCTGCGTACCCTACTATATGCGGGATACAGCGTAAAACTATGTATGTACATATGTATGTTACACAAAGTGCGGCGTTGTGGTAGGGTAGGCTAAGTGACTATGAATGTCTTAATATATACTGAGTATCTTAATGCTAAGTTCTCAATGATTATCCTGCTATTTTAGAAAAGCGTGAAGCTGGTAAAGTTTTCGATATTTTGCTGGTAGAATTCACAGTTTCTTAGAAAATGAATATTCCTCAAGATTATAATTTCAAAATTGACAAGTATTTCATACTTACTAACGAATTGACCAGGAATAGTTACATAATATAATTTCGGCATTAGTAGGATCTTTTCAAGTCTGACTAAGGGACCTTTAAAATATAAAGGAGTGTGATAGACCCCTCACATGGGTCTTAAGTCCCAAGCACTGCATTAAGCTCCTCTACCTGCAACGTGATGGGTACTCACATGGTAAATCCATGGAATGCTAAAGAATTCGTGTCATTAAATTCACTCATTGCGTAGTGGATACTACTCCTTTCCGTACTCAAAGCTTTTTGACTAACTAGCATTTTGACTAATCTTAAGATGATGTTAAAGAAGTAGTTTGTACTCAAATGGCTATTTCAAACTGCCATAACTAAATCAATTACTAACTAAGACGATTTAGGAGGACCTACATATTTACTTATATCATCACGTCTGAACTGCGCCATACGTATTTATGTAAGCTTAACTTATATTGCGTTAATAACTTAACTATAAAATAACAGCTTCACAATATTTCCCGAACAACAGTGCCAGAGTAAAGAGTTTCCATTCTCCACTTTGCGGCAGAATTGAAGGCGTTGCATATTGAGTGTCGGAACGCCGCGGTTTGTCTTAGCAGAACGAAAAATAAAAAAATATAGAAACGTAATCATTTTTAGGAAACGTATAAAAATTTGAACGCAGCGGGATTCGAACCAGCCAGAAACCGTCCAAGAGCTCTGAACGCTAATAGTCTTGGTTCCTAAGAGAGTGATTAACACTTTAAAACTATCAAAAATATAGTCATTCTTTTGAGTGGATTTTAAATCTATAATCACTCGCATCTATATTCAGAGGTACCACTGAGCCACGATAGCTCCAACTATAATTTAAAAAAAAAAATAAAAAAAATATACCCACTATAAGATAAACATAACAAGCAAAACTTTAAATAAAAACGTAAAGTGCTCAATCAAAAGTTATATTTACGTACTCGTATAGCAAGTTTGCCAGCTAATTTTATACAGATAACAAGATCCCGGTCGATATCGTTGAGAGCAGGACATAGAGTAATTTCCATATTCTCTTGCTAATTGCAATTTGCAACTATGTAATTAAATATGAGAAAGAAATGTGGATTAAGGCTATCATGGCACAGTGGCGCAGTGGTTTTCTGTTCGATTCCCACTTGCGCGAATGATTTTTTTTTGGCTTCACGCTGTATCCCGCACATAACAAGGTAGGCAGAGGGAACCTGTGAACCTAGTGTTAAGACCCTCCGTTCCCCATTTTCCGCCGAATTGAAGCATGGCATGCTGAGTGGCGAATGATTATGTTCAATTTATTCTCATTTCCTTGCTTTGGTATACTTAAGTGAGGCGTTGATATAACAATGTGCGGCGTTAAGTTCCTCCATTTAATACACGATGTCTCGAATTCGGGCAGAAAGTGACTAACCCAGGGTTTGTATATTTAATATGTTTTTATATCATTGTTTATTTTAAATAAAGCTTACAAGACAAAATGATTTAAATTCGCGATGCAAGCATTCATAAATTGATCAGACACTTCCTAATTATACATCACTCATTCTCATCTTTACGCTTTTTTCCACATAGCAGGGTAGTTAGAGAGACAAATATATAAAGACATAAATATTACACACACTATTGTATGTTTGGTATATACTTTTATACACAGATACATATATGCTGCTTAGATAAAATGTGTTCCACACATCAACAGGGTCACTACGTGTATTAAGTTTCCTAAACTGTCATTAAAATATATAAAGAACAGCTACATGCTTTATCCCGCATAGCAGGGGGCAGTTAGGGACAGCCTAGTGTCAAGACACTCTGTTCACCGCTTTCCGTCCATTTCGAGACATTGCGGTGTCGGAACCAAACGCCGTGCTTTGTTTTACTAGAGCCGTACTGTGGGTTTTTTTAGCTTCACGTTGTATCGCACACATAGCCGGTAGGCCCTTGTTCTCTTTCAATAATTCTGTTCCCTACTTGCTTACTGTGGCTTATGTTATATATTAAAGTTACTTATATATTAAACTATAAAACATTTACAAAAGCTACCGACACATTTAATGGCAATAATCTTCGCGTTCATTTCGCCACCGGAAGCGACATTCAATTTTGTCCAAACAAACCTGGAATGTCGACATCTTGAATTTAATACCAATTTTGGTTGCTTGACGAAAAAATATTTAGAACATTAAAAAAGAGAAGAAATTCACCATTTACAGACGAGTTTGGAGATTGCCCGGGATTTGCGGCCCAAGTGTAGGTTTAAGGGGCCCCATTAAGTTATTAATTTAAAAACGTATAAAAATTTGAATGTAGCAGGATTCGAACCTGAGTTTTTTGCAATCCGTCCATACCAGCCAATTAACTTATGTCCAATCGACCTACTTTTAAAGTCTTACATACTTGTTACAATACTAGAATGAAAAATAACTATAAATTGCATTTTATATTGCCATAGTGCCACGTAACGCGCGACGTCTTGAGATCAGTCGGAAAGCAGCGAACGGAGTGTCTTAACACTGGGTTCTCTCTGACTCCCCTGCAAGACGGGAAAAAGCTTGAAGATATGTCTTCTTCTTCTTCTTCTTCTTCCTAGCATTTATCTCGGCTAGCCAGGGTCTGCTTTCCTACTCAACCTACTCCACTTTGCACGATCTTCTGCATCACGGGTGGTTAGTCCATTGGCTCAAAAAAAGCTTGAAGATATGTATTTAACACAAATAAAAATGAAAGTGCAACCACTAACACTAAGCGTCACAATACAATAAATACCAATCACAACTACCAGAATGATACTTGGTAGAACATTTAATCTTAAAACAAGTTGAAGATAACTAGGAGCTCTTCATTTACTTAAGCCAGTTAAGTCATGTCTGCCTGGAGCGGCATTATACAAATTGTAAACTCAAATACGCCTCGGGACCTAGCTCTGCGCTAATTGTATACGCTAGTGCTTCAAATTTTGTTTCACCTTTGTTCTTTGGGATAATAGTATTATCTTGTCGAAAACGTAAAAGTCAAAATGGGAGACAAGTTCAGTGTTAAGAGTATGGAGGTGTTTAATGATAAATGAATTGAGATATAAATAGGTGTAAAGCTTAAAGAACTTGGCATATTTACATCTTGAAATTTATTGAAGTTAATAAATAATTACAATTTTTTTTTTTTTATGCATAACGGATGGCAAACGAGCAGAAGGACCACCTGATGGTAAGTGGTTGGTTACCTTCGCCCATGAACATCTACACCACCAGAGATGTTGTAGATGCGTTGCCGACCTAGAGGATACAGATGAAAGGGGAGGATAATGTAGTAGTCCGCTATCGGAACCATCACATTTTGGGGAAAGGATGGGTAGGAAAGGGGAAAACCTAGCTTACAAGCCATCGAACCGGAACACATCATAAGATATTTGGCGGTTCGTCTTTGACATGATAGTGGTAGCGAGCCAGACGGAGGACGAACCTCCTACCACCAAACTACTGGGATACCCGACTCTTACGGGACGCTACCCAGCGGCGGAGGGGAATTGTATTCTAACTCCGTCCCCTCACAGGGAAATTACTAAATTAAAACTTAATGTTTAACTTACTTAGCTTCACGCTTTATCCCTAGTGGGGTTGTCAGAGAGATAATATTTAATGTAATAACTATTTTAAATACAGATACTTAAACGTTAATATCAGCACGCTTTTATCTAAGTTTAGAGTTATAGTCAATCTTATGTTAAATATAAATAGATCTTGAATTATGAAGGATTCATATAGTTCATATTTAGAAAACATATAAAAATTTGAACGCAGCGGGACTCGAACCCGAAACTTGAAAAACCCTGACGTTCGTTCGACGTTTGAGTCCCGCTGCGTCCAAATTTTTATACATTTTTAAAATATGTTTTTATTTTCTCAGTATGTGTGAAGTTTTACTTCAAAAATATTCATATAGTTCGTTTAATTTACTGTAGACTATATCGCAAATTGAACTTGACTGGACACGTTGCCGTGTCTATCAATAGTTACGATTTTTTAATATAAGTGAAATCGGCTTAAAATAAATACACTAAAAATCAAAAACTATTTGTCAAATCTTAAGTAATTTTAAACGGAACCACATCAGAAGCAATAGTTATCATATAAAAAAAGATCCATCAAATTTGGTTCACCCAGTAAAAAGTTATGCTGTAACACATAAAAAATACAGAATCGATAACCTCCTTCTTTTTTTGGAAATCGGTTAATTAAAAAGTAATATTTTTTTAATTTCACGCAGTATTCCACTCATACAGGGTTAGCAGAAGGAACCTGAGAGCCTAGTGTTAGACACTCTGTTCTCTTAAGATTTCCGGTCCCCACTTTCCAGTAAATTGAGGCCAATTGACATTTAGGCTTTTATTTACTTGATCTAAAAGATCATATCTAAATCTATACTACTATGAAATCAAATTCAGGGATATCTATATATAAATACGTGAAGCAAAAACTTTGTACTCATTTTTACGAAAATTAAGCGGAGGAGCATAAAATTTGGCACACTTATAGTTTATATAAAGTTCAGAACCGTTTTTTTTTAAATAATGCATAAAAAGTATATTAAATTAATAAAATAAATGTTACACACACTACTATGATTTGACAATCACGCCTGTATAAAGTAACATATACATACATTGCTAAAGACAACGCGTTGTTAACGCGTCACTGGAGCCACTAGTATTCGTAAAAAGATAATGAGATTCGATACATATCGATTAAACTCAGAGTTACTATGCCGCGTTGATGTTTTTCCATATCAAAAGCATTATCGTATTTCAGCTTTCAATTCCCCTTCAAAGTCACAATATTCGTTGTAATCATAAACGTTACAAGAAAATCGTTTTTGCAATCAGTAGGGCAAAGGACTAGTATCTAAGTCGTTCGATTTTACGACTTCGGTACTGTTGAGTCAATGTATAGTCATTATGTTATATTTAATATATTTTTAAAGATTATTTTTCCGCACAGTAGGCAGAGAAAATTTAGTACCAAAACGGTTTTTTCTCCACTTTCCGTTCTAATTTCAGACATCGCGTGTTGAGTGGCGGAACTCAACGCCGCGCTTTATCCACCAGAAAGAGTAAATGAAAATAATTTCAATATATACAAATGTAGATCGAACCCACATCATTCGATATTACTGTCAGACGCTGTACTGCTAGGCAGTGATAGCCTCAAATATTTATTATAAAGTATCTACTACGATATACGTGCAATTACGTACTGTTGTGTCGCAGAGGAACAAGCGTGGGACTCTAAACACGACAGGTTGTGGGTTCGATTCCCACTCCAGGAAATGTTAGTATTTTCATTTCCTAGATTTGGTAACAAGGCAAAGCGCGGCGTTGAGTTCCGCCACTCAACACGTGATGCCTCAATTTGGCGGAAAGTGGGGAACGGAATTGTTGTAAGAGAACGGAGTGTCTTACCACTAGGTTCTCAACACTAGGTAGGCAGAGGGAACCCCCTCTGCCTACCCTGCTATATGTGGGATACAGCGTGAAGTTAAAAAAAAACGTAATGATTTTAAGATTATCTAAATGAGGAAAACACTCTTAACAATATTTTTCTCTGTCTGCTCTGCCACTTATATGAAATGCTGTAATGTTAATAAAAGTATATAAATATGAGTGATAATAAAGTAACTTGAATAATGCATACATACACACATAACTTCACGCTGTATCCTACATATTGCAGGATAGGCAGAGGGAACCTAGTGTTAAGACACTCCGTTTCCCACTTTCCGCCGTATGGAGGCATTGCGTGCTCAGTGGCGGAAATCAACGCCGCACTTTGCCTAGTTACCAAACCCGAGAAATGAAAAATTCCATTTCGTGGAATCGAACCCACAATCTGTTGCATTACAGTCGCACGCTTGTGCCTCTGCGCCAGAAAAGGTGTTAGCTTGAATAATTATTATACAAAATTAAATAAAAAAATTATGATTACAATAGTTATTATATTTTGAAAAAAATATACTTATTGTGAGATACATACATAGCTTCACGCTGTATTCCGCATATAGCAGGTATTCAGGTATTGTGAGGTAATAAGTCATTATTTGTATACTTAGAACATATAATACTATTAAGAACATTGAATGAGGTAGTTTGAAATATTGAAAAGCATGTATGTAACGTGACAGGTTGTGGGTTCGATTCCCACTCCGGGAAATGTAAAAGTTAGTATTTTCATTTCTTGGGTTTGGTAACAAGGCAAAGCGCGGCGTTGAGTTCCGCCACTCAGCACGCAATGCCTCAATTCGGCGGAACGGAGTGTCTTAACACAAGATTCCCTTTGCCTACCCTGCTATATGCGGGATACAGCGTGAAGTTAAAAAAAAAAGAAAGAAAAAAATATATATGTAAAATGTACTCATTAAACCCAAAAAACTAACTATATTAAGAAAGGACAGCGGCAAAAAGAGTATAAACCAAAAAAATGAAAATATTAAAAAAAATAGGAAGAATATGATCCTTCTCGTTTGCCACAAACAAAGCAAGGATTGTTGCAACAAATTAAAAATTTTCATCTGCAGTGTATGGTGTAACAGGGATGCGATATACGAAATAGCTAGGAAATTTTTGAGCATTGAGTGAAGGTTTATTGATTTGATAGTTCAAAAAAAATCTTGATACTTGAAGACTTATAATTAAGAATCTTTTGACTTATTTTATAACAACATATTATATTTCTTGATTTCCTAATTTTATATCTTGATTCAAAAAAGGAGGAGAGTCTCAATTCAACTTTACTTTTTGTCTTTTTTTTATAACTTCACGCTGTATCCCGCCTATAGCGGGGTAGGCAGAGGGCACCAGAGAATATAGTGTTAAGACACTCTATTCTCTTTTAACAATTCCGTTCCCCACTTTCCGCGTTCGCGTGCGGCGTTGAGTTCCACCACTCAGCACGCAATGCCTCAATTCGGTGGAAAGTGGGGAACGGAATTGTTGAAAGAGAACGAAGTGTCTTAACACTTTGGTTCTCTGGTTCCCTCTGCCTACCCTGCTATATGCGGGCTACAGCGTGGAGTTAAAAAAACAAGAAAAGATTATTCTATATTTATTATTATTATGATTATTCTATGCTTCTACAGTTTTACCTGTTATATTATTACGAGTAGCTCAAAAACTATTTGTTAGATCTTAATTAAATTTGAATGGGACTACATTAGAAACATTAGCTATCGTATAAAAAAATAATTATCAAAATTGTAAGTGATGCAGTAACGCACATAGAAAAAAGTACAGTCGAATTGAATACCTACGCCTGTCGTAGCGCAGAGGCACAAGCGTGCGACTGTAACCGCGACAGATTGTGGGTTCGATTCTCACTCCAGGAAATTGATTTTTTCATTTCCTGGGTTTGGTAACAAGGCAAAGCGCGGCGTCGAGTTCCGCCACTGAGCACGCAATGCCTCAATTCGGCGAAAAGTGGGGAACGGAGTGTCTTAACACTAGGTTTCCTTGCCTACCCTGCTATATGCGGGATACAACGTGAAGCTATGTATGTATGTATGTATGAATTGAATACTTTCTCATTTTTTGCAATCGGTTAAAAAACCCCATATTGCCTTATCTCATCTAATATAATATGCTTCTCAGGAAACTCGGCATATAAATTACCAGGTTATGACGTCGTTTGATAAATTATTATGTCTGGAGTTTAATATGTACTGTGTAAATTTGATTTAGCTGCAATTACGTACCTTTAATACGTTATCGTGGTATCGTGGTATATTGCTGTACGAGTATGTCTGTTGTAGATTACTTATTGGTCTAACGAGAAAATAATATTTTTTAACTGATTCCAAAAAAAAGGAAGTTCGCAATTCGATTGTTGATGTATTTTAACCTACTTAGAAACAAAAAAGGGGGATTTAATTCAATTACAAAAATTTTAAAAATTTTATACTGGGTGAACCAGTTTAGATGGTTCTCATTTAAATTTAAGATCTGATGGATAGTTTTAGAGTTATTTTTTAAGTTTTAAAGTGAACTTAAGAAACGAAAATTCCACTCGAACCCGCGCTAAACTGTCCAAGCGGACTGACCACTAAGCCATGCGTTGGTTTCCAAGAGGCCCGGGTTCGAATCCCGCTGCGTTTTATTTTTTTACGTTTTCTAAATATGTTTTTCTTTAATAAAGTGTTAACAACACGATTAGGAAACGAAAAACATATTTAAACATGTTTTAGTTTTACAGTTATTCGTAATAATTTTGGTTCTTAGTGCATTGTAATTCATTCGTTCAACTTTTTTTCTAATAATTTTAAAATATTTAATAAACCAAAAAAGTTGGCTTCTTTTCTTAGTAACTTTTTAGAGCTAAATAGATTAAAAATATCACTTTAGATGAAAATCGAATATATAAACTCCAAAGCTTCACTGTAAGAAGTAAGCATAAGCCTGGAAATTAGGAAACTATTCATAAGTTCAAGATTATTACAGCTTCACGTTTTGTCCCACATATCAGGGTAGATATGGGCAACCTTGTCTCAAGACACTCTCATCTCCAAATTCAATTTCCAGCTAAAATAGAGATATTGCATGTTGAATGGCGGAATTCAACGCCGCCATTCTTACGATAGAGAAGGAACAAAAATATTTGAAACATTATAACTATCCCGAGTCGGGATGTAACCCACAACCATTAGTGTTTGGGCCAAATTTTAACCTACTGCGCCATAATGGCCTCGATTAATTACCAAGAAAATACCCTATCCCTTACCAAGTAATAAAATATATTAATTAAAATTCTTTGTACCAGCAAACAGTATAATATATTCAGACGCGGACGCCTTTACGCGATAACGTGGAAAATGGGAAAAATTTCTAGTGCTACATCTAGTGGAAGAGAAAAATGAGATTTATTTAAGAAAGCCTTCCCAAGCCAAGTAGGGCAGTGGGTCAAAGTTCATAAAGATTTTGACCGATTAGAGATTGTAAATTGCTAATTTTTTGGCATGGATGCGTTTCGTTTACGATGTATTCGGTATTTTGTTGGATGAATGGAGTATGTCATTTATAAATAATATTAGATGCCTAGTTATATTATGGTTACACAAAGTCTATATAAAATATAGTTTATAGGTTATTCTGATGAAATAGCCAATGTGCTATGTTACTGTAAGGTTTCATCTATTTGCGTTCAGTAGTTTTTAAGTGAAAGAGTAACAAACAACCATATCCATTCTCATAAATTTTCGCATTATCGCAGTAGGACACATGTTGGTCTTAAAAATATTGACATTAGCTGAAATTATCTTGTATGATTTGCATTGAACGCAATGCAAAAGTTCTAAATTTTAATAGCTATGGAGAAAAAAATGATAATTGTTATCAGGTTCACGTTTTTTCCCGTGAAACAGGATAGGTAGAGAGAGAAGCCAGTATGAAGAAACTGCGTTCTCTATTTTCCAGAGAACTCAGTGTCAAGACACTCCGTTTTTCATTTCTTGCGTGCAATCGGCACTTAAAGTTTAGCTTTATCTTGTCAAAGCGGGAAAATGAAATTAATTTGAGAAGAGAAGACAACTATTGAGTTTACAGCTGACTGTAAATATTTTTATATAAAATATTTCTATATTATATAAACCTGTCGAGGCGCAGAGGCACAAGCGTGCGACTGTATACGCGACAGGTTGTGGGTTCAATTCCCACTCCAGAAAATGAAAATATTAAATAATATTTAGTATTTAAATTTCCCCGTTCTAGTAATATAGCAAAACGCGGCGTTGAGTTCCGTCAATCAGCACGCAATGACTCAATTCGGCGAAAAGTGGGAAACGGAAATGTTAAAAGAGTACGGAGTGTCTTAACGAGGTTTTTTTGTTCCCTCTGCCTGCCATGCTATGTGCGGGATGTAATGTGAAGCTAATTTCTATGGAAATGATTTATATGCATTTCGCAATAGTCTACCCCAAATCCTTTCATAATATTATCAAAGTATGGAATTTAACATGTTTTCTAAGCTCTTACACATACGATTTTATATATAAATGTAACAAAAACATATTTGTGATATTGTTAGAAAAACAACCCTCTACATACGAATTGCAAATATTTTTCGGTGGTTACTTCGAGTTCGGGGGAAAGTTTGGCATCTGTCGAATGATAAACATTCTTCTGTGGTATCTTGTTGTTTACTAGAAATTCTTATAGAATTGAATGTAAGTTTATAATATGCAAATATATATATATGTATTATATAACTTATATAGAATGTACTATTTTATTTTATGTCCGAGTCCGGTACATAGCAGAGTAAGCAGAGGTAACCTGAGAACCTAGTGTTAAAACATCCCGTTATCGTAAGATTTCCGTTCCCTACTTTTCACCAAAATGAAGCATTACCAGAGCGAAGAAATGAAAATATTAAACATTATTAATGTAAAATATTTAATATTTTACAAGGCAACGCGCGGCGTTGAGTTCCGCCACTCATTACGTAATGCCTCAATTCGGCGGAAAGTAGGGAACGGAATTGTTGAAAGTGAACGGAGTGTCTTAACACTAGGTTCTTAGGTTCCCTCTACCTACCTGCTATATGCGAGAAACAGCGTGAAGCTAAAAAAATTATAACAATTTGTAAAAATATATGTATAGTAGGCTAGCATAGTAATGGCAAGTACAGAGGACACATCAAAACAAAATATTCTTATGTATGGCTTATTTTAAATTTGATGCTATGATCAATATTTAAATTTGAAACTTGTTTTCTTTTGCTATAATAGCAAAAGTCTGTAAGTAAAAAAGTAGGTATATAAATTCATACTCATTGCGAAAAACCTTTTTTCACAGCTTCATGCTTTACCCGCATACCCGAGTAAGTTAAAACACTCCGTTCTCCTCTTCCGAATTCGTATTCCACTGCCCCACAATAGTACTTCCTTAAGAAATTAATCTTATATTCTAACCATACTTTCGTTTAATATAAAAGTACCTGTTTTAACAATAAATAAATACTTCTCAAGAAGAAAGTATCCGCTGCCAAATTGCGATGTACAATATTTAAGAACAGCGAGTACTGCAGTGATCTTGTTACCTCTGCGTCAGTCTTTCGTCGAAATTTAAGCTTAACAACATTGAAAGTTAAGACCCTTTTACATTACTGTAGTAAATATATTTATATATATATATATATATATATATATATA
>JAKGSA010000821.1:144715-264798 GCA_033558755.1 Philaethria dido
TACATCCATACTTACAAACTTTCGCCTTTATAATATTAGTAGGATTATGTATATTTTTAATTTATTTCCAGCTTGTCGTGGCACAAGCGTGCGACTGAAAACGTGACAGGTTGTGGGTTCGATTCCCACTCTAGAAAATGGATTCTTCATTTCCTGGGTTTGGTAACAAGGCAAAGCGCCGCGTTGAGATCCGCCACTCAGCACGCTATGTCTCAATTCGGTGGAAAGTGGGGAACGGAGTGTCTTAACACTAGGTTCTCTCTGCCTACCCTGCTATATGCGGGATACAGCGTGAAGCTTTTCCAGCTTCTTGATTTATCACGCTTGGCAGGGTAGACGGGAAGATCTAACATCTTTTTAAAATCTTACAAGTTGAATGACAGAACTCCACATTGTGGTTTGTCTTATCAAAGTTATAAAATAATTTAAATGTAATTACTTCTCCAAATGGGAATCGAACCCATAACCACTAACGTAGTCTTATAACGTTATGGTGGCCTCTTCTTTTTTATATTCATAGTGTCGTGGTGGTCAAGTGGTATTAATAAAGGCTCTATTACAATAATAATCATAATTATAAATATAATTTTGTTACTTTTTCATTTTAAGTTGTACTACATTTATTTAGGCAGAGAGAACCAGAGAACCTAGTGTTAAGACACTACGTTCTCTTTCAACATTTCCTTTCCCAACTTTCTATTGAATTGAGGCATACTGTTTTATTTTATATAAAATAAAATTCTAAGAAAACATAGAGATAAATCACTCCACTCTCCACATCTCAAACATAAAAAAAAACAATATAATTGGGCTACCCTAAACTATAATATATTTTGAATGATTCTTTTTCTACAAGGAATATCTGGTACGGTCGTAAATCTTCCGTCATCCCGCTAGTTCGGTTCGAATTAATTAAGTGAAGGCAAAGTATGCCTCTGATTAATTGAGTGCTTGTTTATGTTTTTATTCAAAATAGTACTGGAATTTCTCTTTTGAATACAATATAATTAGAAATTTTATGTAAATAAGTAAATTATTATGTTATTTGTACTCTCTGGTAAGATGAAGCGCGGCGTTAGGTTCCGCCACTTAACACTCAATGTCTAAAATTCGGGAGGAAAGAAGAGAATGGAATGTTTTAACACTAGGTCCTGTCGGAATGTGGGGAAAAAAGCGTGGAACTGCAATAAAAAATATTATATAACTACGTCTTTAATGTTCAATTATGGTTTAATATAATCAATACTATTAAATACATACATACATGCATAGCTTCACGCTGTATCCCGCATATAGTAGGGTAGGCAGAGGGCACCTAGTGTTAAGACACTCCGTTCCCCACTTTCCACCGAATTGAGGCATTGCGTGCGGAGTGGCTGAACTCAACGCCGCGCTTTGCCTTGTTACTATTAAATAAAGGTAACTTTTTTGAGGTTTTATGTATCTTTCACATATAGAAGATAGGTGGATATGTGGAGAGAGTCTATTTTCGGAGTATATCGACACTAGGTTCTTTATGACTACTCTTTGTGGCAAAAAGTATACTACCAATCCATCCATATAAGTAAAATACCAATAATTTATCGACACTACCAAGGCGCAGTGGAAAAATATCTCGAAAATATTTTTTTTCAAGATAAAGTGTGCCGTTGAGCTTGTCCGCTTAATTTTTATGTGAGTATGGAGAACGGAGTGTCTTAACACTAAGTTCTCTTTGCCTTCTAGTACTAGTACTTAGCTATAACGCGAGTAATAAATAAACTCATGTTTAAGGCCTATAACTTAGTATATTATAACTAAAGGTTATGGTGGCGCAATGGTAAGCGTCTGGCTAGAAACGTGATTGGTTGTGAGTTCGATTCCATCTCGGGGGAATGATTATATTTAAACTATTTCAATTTCTCCACTCTGATGGGACAAAGCGCGGCGTTGGGTTCCGCGAAAAGCAGCGAACGGAGTGTCTTAACACTAGTTTCCAACTTAACTTAGGTTATCTTACCAAAGTGTTTGAAATATCTTAGAATTAAATTGTAATTTCTAAAAGCCAGAGACAATTCGACTTGTTTTTATAGTTTTCATTTGCAGTAAATAAACAATAAACGTTAAGCTATTTGACGTAGACGGTGTTTGGGATCGAATTGAATATAATGCCTGATTACTCCCAGTGGGGTTCGGAATTAATATGGTAATGTAATAGCATTAGATAAGTATCTTCATATTATTGCTAAATTACACAAAATGTTCAAAAATTGTCTGTGTTTTTCTGATATATAAACTATGTTAGTGTAAAAGCGCCTGTCGTGGCGCAGAGGCACAAGCGTGCGACTGTAAACACGACAGGTTGTGGGTTCGATTCCCACTCCAGGAAATATAAAATTTAGTATTTTCCTTTCTTGGGTTTGGTAACAAGGCAAAGTGCGGCGTTGAGTTCCGCCACTCAACACGCAATGCCTCAATTTGGCGGAAAGTGGGGAACGGAAATGTTGAAAGAGAATGGAGTGTCTTTACACTAGGTTCTCTGGTTCCCTTTGCCTACCCCGCTATATGCGGGATACAGCGTGAAGTTAAAAAAAAAATAGTGTAGAGCTTCATCAAGATCTGTTAAGTAGTTTTTGCGTGAAACAGTAACAAACATATAGATGTTTGTGAGAAAGGACGAGTAGTCATCCTTATAATCACATATATGATTTTAGTAGAATTTTAAAAGATAATGAAGAGTACCTTCTTATATATGTCTAAAAAAATAGAATCTAAAAAATAGGATTTTATCATATTTATTTCTCGTTTTCATAGGAATTTCAAGTAATCATCTCTTAGTGCTCTCCACAACACACATGTACACCCTACAAGTCTATAGGCCAAATTTCTGTTTTCTACGGCCTGTATTTTCGTCTGTACGTTTTAGTATGTACGAGTATAACTTCCACTGAAGACTGGTCATGCAAGCGATTTATATATGTATATAGATACTAACTGTTGCCTGCTGCTTCGCTCGCATATTTAATGGCAGTGAATACTACATACTATAGAGATATGTAGAGTGCGTATATG
Source organism: Philaethria dido (assembly GCA_033558755.1). Classification (NCBI taxonomy): domain Eukaryota; kingdom Metazoa; phylum Arthropoda; class Insecta; order Lepidoptera; family Nymphalidae; genus Philaethria; species Philaethria dido. The sequence continues at coordinate 147,767 of JAKGSA010000821.1, forward strand.
CATTAATTCTTGCTTGCTTTGAAGTAGCTAGATTTTTATTTTTTTTGACAAACAATCATGCCTCTCAAAATAAATATTTTTTAATCAAAGTATCCTATGTCCTTTTTAATATATCTAAGAATATGTATTCAAAGTTTTATAATAGTTGATTGAGTTTTGGCGTGAAAGCGTAACAAACAAACATACATTTTCCCTTACAATATCAAAAGGACCTTGTTACCTTTACCCGAACAGATTAGTACCTGCTACCCATCAAACAGAGATAAGCTTCCAACTGCGCCAAAACATTAAACAAAACTTTTATTACAGATCCAGGGGTGAGACATTAAGATATGCTGTATTTTATTGCCTTGATATGAACGCCTGATAAGTTCTGTAACATCCTTTATGGATAAAATTATTATTTAATATATGACTTGGCGCAGAGGCACAAGCGTGCGACTGTAAACGCGACAGGTTGTGGGTTCGATTCCCATTTCAGGAAATGGAATTTTTCATTTCCTGGCCTTGGTAACAAGGCAAAGCGCGGCGTTGAGTTTCGCCACTCAGCACGCAATGCCTCGATTCGGCGGAAAGTGGGGAACGGATTGTCTTAACACTAGGTTCCCTCTGCCTACCCTGCTATATGCGGGATAAAGCGTGAAGCTATGTATGTATGTAACATATGACTTTTATTTTATTCATGACAAGACGTAAGTTAGGGATTAATAAATAAAATATAATAATTGAAAAATTCTCTGTTTTTAACCAAATTCTAAAAAAGGAGATTCTCAGTTTCTTTGTACTTTTTTGTGAGTTACTGCTTTTTTTTTTACTGAGTCAATTTTGATGATTTTCTTTGTATATGATAGCTGGTACTTCTGATTTTGTCTCTGATGTGTAGTTTTTGAGTTATTCGTAATAATTACACTTTTTACTGCATTTTATTTGAAGTCAGCTCTTTTTTGTTAAAATTTTAATTATTATTTTGTAAACCATGCTTTCTACTTTACAATATTTATAAATATCTTTTGAATTTGTGATATTTTCAAGCAAAATGAGGTTTAAGTTAGGTCAATATTCTCGTATAAGGTAAAAATTTCTCAATATCTAACTATACAAGTATATATGTACTTCTATTCCTCCGTACTAATCTTAAGAAAAGGTCACCCCTCAATTAATTTAGTTAATGCCTTTCGTTTTTTCTCATAGATTATTTTAGGATTAATTTGTATTTAATTGAGAATAAATATATTATTTTAAGAAGAAGAAGATTGACTGTCGTGACGCAGAGGCACAAGCATGCGAATGTAAACGCGACAGGTTGTGGGTTCGATTCCCACTCCAGGAAATGTTAGTATTTCCATTTTCCTGGGTTTGGTAATAAGGCAAAGCGCGGCGTTGAGTTCCGCCACTTAGCACGCAATGCCTCAATTCGGCGGAAACTGGGGAACAAAATTGTTGTAAGAGAACGGAGTGTCTTAACACTAGGTTCTCAGGTTCCCTCTGTCTACCCTGCTAGAGTTACGGCTTACAGCGTGAAGTTAAAAAAAAAGAAGACGAAGATAATAATTAAGACTAACAAAAAAGATTGAATTCAAATAAAATGCACCTATATGTAAAAATATTACGAATAACTCTAAAACTACTCAAACGGACCAAAACAGATCAAAACCTACATAACAAATTTAAAATTATATTATTTTTTTATGTGTTATCGCATAATTTTCTAGATGAACCAATTTTGATGATTTTTTTTATATGATAGCTAGTGCTTCTGATGTGCTTCCACCGAAATTTAGTTACAATCTGAGTAAATTATTAAATCATTTCGTTAAAATCTATATATAAATACGTGAAGCAAAATTTTTGGATCTCTTTTTACGAAAACTACGCGGACGGAAGTGCATGAAACTTGGCACACTTATAGTTTATATAGAGAAGGAGTGTAGAATGCTAATATTTTTTAATGCATAAAAAGTATATTAAATCAATAATATAAATGTAACACATACTACCATGGTTTGACATTCACGTTTATATAAAGTGACATATACATACATACATTGCTAAAGACAACGCGTTGTTAACGCGTCACCGGAGCAACTAGTCTTTATTATAATGTCAAAGCAAATTAATGCTTCACAATAAAAATTACTCACATTAAAACGAACCTACTACCACCTACATAAAAAAGAAAGCCAAATACCAAACACACATGCCACTCTACCCTAATAGCTATCATATATAACAAGTTAGCGGGAACAGTTAAAGTCATAAGTTGGCAAGTTTGAGGGCGTCATGATTTACGACTACCCTAAACTGTTATGGACGTATAAAACATTTTTATATTCTTTACAAAGTTTTCATATGGCGTTCTTAGTTTTTTGTTATTTTCTAGTTCTACATTTCACTATCTATGACAGAGGTGAGCAACCTTTTTTGTGTCATGCCCTACGTTAGACTTTTTAAAATGTATACCCCCCCCTATATACATACATAACTTTTAATATAAAAAAATGTTATTGATAACTTTAGAAATTTAAACGATATGTGTTAGTAAGAAATCACTAGGAAATTGTTAAAGAAACACAATAAAAAAAATCTAAAAATATAATGAAAAACATTTAATTTTTTTTTTAAATACCCCTATAAACAACCAATGTACCTGTAAGGTGTACCACACGTTGGAAAACACTGATCTAATACATAGGTGAGCAACCTTTTTTAGCAACCCAAACTTATAAATCATTTAGTGGACTCATTTAACGCCTGCCGAGGCGCAGTGGCACAAGTGTGCGACTGTAAACGCGACGGGTTGTGGGTTCGATTCCCACTCCAGGGAATACAAAATTTAGTATTTTCATTTCTTGGGTTTGGTAACAAAGCAAAGCGCGACGGTTGAGTTCCGCCCTCAACACGCAATGCCTCAGTTTGGCGGAAAGTGGGGAATGGAAATGTTGAAAGACAATGGAGTGTCTTAACACTAGGTTCTCTGGTTCCCTCTGCCTACCCCGTTATATGCGGGATACAGCGTGAAGTTAAAAAAAAAATTAGCAAACCAAAATATCACTTCTTGGTAGTATTTGAAATAGTGTTTATTTATTGATTTATAGGTTGCCTACCCCTGATATAATTGTAGTCTAGAAGACTGTCTCGTAGAAATTCTTAGATATTCTAACATAATGATGCAATAAAATTGATTATCATATCAGTATTAACTTTCATAATACTCCTTAATTTATTGAAGCCATCGTGGTGCGGTGGGCTATGACTGAACATTTGTCGTGAGTTCGATTCCTACTCAGAAGAATTATTATATTTGAATTATTTCCATTTCTTCGCTATGGTAAACGGAGTGTCTTCACACTAGCACTCAAAAAGAATTGAGGCATACACGAATGAATTTAAAATTCCAAATATACTAAATTTGATTCATAAATAAATAAGTTTGGAGTTTTTAACTAGTATAATATCGTGAGACTAAATGAGATATTGGATTCTATTTCTTAAAAAGTATTATGTAAGATTTTTTTTAAATAACTAATATAACTAAAAGTCAAAATAATAAAAACAATATAGTAGTCAGAGACAGCCTAGTGTCAAGATACTCTGTGCCTTACATCACCAGATGGGTGAAATAAAAATAATTTAAATATATTCCCAAAACGGGAATCGAATCCACAACCAATCGCCTTCACAAACAAACGATTCACTACGCCACAATAGCGTAAGCCCATAATAATTGTATGGTAATAACAAATATACACGAAGGAATATAATAAGAGCCTTTTAAAGCCACCGATGGTCTTAAGTCTCAGCATTAATTTGTCTCCGCATTGTGAAGGCTGCACAGTGTGATAAGGTATTTAAATTATAATGGAACCTCAATTTTATATACAATTTCCTTTGTTGCTATAACGATTTAGTTAGCGGATTCAAATTCATTTTGTTCTGTTTTCTTTAATATGTAAGATAATGCGCGGCGTTGAGTTCCGCCACTTAGCATGCAATGTCTTAACTAACTTTGGCTAACGCAGTGTCTTGACACTAAGTTCGCTTTGGCTAACTTTTTATCCGGGATAAAGCGTGAAGCTGCTTTAACAGTTAGATGACGTGTAAAAACGCGTTCTTAACAACGTGTAATTTTAAACAAACAACTTAATTTTTATCTGTTTTAGCGATACTACTACTTTCTCCGCTCTGTTAGGACAACGTTTTTTTTATGGGAAGGACAAGGCAAACGAAGGTTTGGGTCACTTGATGGTAAGTGATCACCGCCGCTCACGGACACTCGTCACGCAATGTCTCGGACGGAAAGCGGCGAATAGTGACCTGACACTAGGTTCTCTCTGAGTACCATGCTAAGTGGGATAAAGCATGAAGCTGCTGTCTGTAAAACGTCTGTCGAGGCGCAGAGGCACAAGCGTGCGACTGTAAACTCGACAGGTTGGGGTTCGCTTCCCACTCCAGGAAATGGAACATTTCATTTCCTGGGTATGGTAACAAGGCAAAGCGCGGCGTTGATGTCCGCCAGTTAACACGCCAATGCCTCGATTCGGCGAAAAGTGGGGAACGGAGTGTCTTAACACTAGGTTACCTCTGCCTGCCCTGCTAATTGCGGGATACAGCGTGAATATATGTATGTATGTATGCTACTGTTTTCGAACAATCAAATTTTATTGAACTATACTAAATACAAAATATGAGATTATTTTCTAATCATTCCTCCTAAATGTTAATGTTATAACAAAAACTCGAAACTCGAATTTGACATAAAAACCAAATTCCAATGTGAATTGTATGGAAACTTTTTAATACTGATTTTACGATTATTGGCGTATTTCAGACTTTTACTGTCACATTGTGTTGTTTCGAATATAAAACGGCTGTTTTCCATTTAAATCAGATCACTCAATCCTCGATACTTGTAAGTGGGTGTTACGCTTGGCTTACAGGGAAATTTATAAAATATTAATATAGGTATTCTACTGTGGTACAGTGGAACGGTATCTGATTGTTATGTTGTGATGGTAGTCGATTGAAATTCTATCTAGAATAATAATAATGAGACCATTGTATCTATATTAAGGCAAAGCTCGACGTTGAATTTCGCCAATTAACTTCGGCGAATAAGTGCGAAGAAAAAGTCTGAAGCCTGAAGTCCTTATAGCCTTACTTAAAATCTTCTAATAGTGGAAATTTCTGTACAATTAAGGACAGCCGTTTTTTTTTATGATTGATAGGCTAACGTTTGACCGCATCAAAGCCTGATGGAAAGCATCAATGCGGTCTACGATGATACACGTCTGCCTACAAAAAACCTATTGACTCTTGATTTGAAGACCCCCAAATTGTATGACTTAGGAAAAACAGTAGCCGGCAATGAATTCCATAGTTTCGCTGTACGAATAAAGAATTTAGACTCAAACCGCTTTGTCCGTACATAATGAATATCTACCATGTATGGATGGCGTGAAGCTGTATCCCTCGAAGTCCTTTTACAATGAGAAACTTTAAAGATTTTAGGCTAATATTTCATAAAAATTGCAACTGAATTGCTCTAGCCTTTTTGTTAAGAATATGTTTTTCCTGGACCGTATGGATTCAAGACTCTACCGGTTATTAACCATGATACAATTTTATAACTTTTTTTAGTAGATAGAGCAAACTTAGTGTCAAGACATTCCGTTCTCTTCTTTCGCCTGAATACATAACATTGTGTGTTAATGTTTCTTTTATTTAATATTATTATTTTCCATTTTTATTTCATTTACGTCTGACTGATGGTACACATAAAATTTAAATAAGCCGTTGCAGGACGTCTGGCGTATGTAACACATAAATTATTTTGTAAAAATAATATGCATAAATAGATATAGCATATAAAAATCGGCAAAATTAATTTAAAGTATAAATTCAAGAAATTTATTATTTAGTTTATTATATCGATCTCAAGGAAGAAACCCGATGAAAATTGAATGCAGATTATACAGAAAAGCTATGAAGCGTGTAGTATATGGGGGTAAACACATACAAGGCAGTCTTGAGCGGTGGAGTGGAAAGGAAGTGATGGCATCAGAGCGTCATATCAATTGCTGTGACGGCGTAATAATCGATTTTACTCCCAAGGAGCGCCAGTAGATGTCTTGCATCAATCATTTTTTCTTGTTTTTTAACTTCGCACTATATCCCGTATATAGCAGGCATATAGTAGGCAGAGCGAATCTGAGAGCCTAGTGTTAAGACACTCCGTTTCCTACATTCCGCCGAATTGCTACATTACGTGCTGAGTGGTGAAACTCAACGCCGCGCTTTGCCTTGTTACCAAACCCAGGAAATGAAAATACTAACATTTCCTGCAATGGGAATCGAACCCACAACCTGTCGCGTTTACAGTCGCACGTTTGTGCCTCTGCGCCACGACAGGTGTTAATAAAATATTTGCCGCTAAATAATTGTTTTTGTCCCACTACGCCACCATGGATTCAAGGAAGTGGTAATTTTTATATTATATTTTTCCACACAGATAGTATTAGTACTTAAGAAAGCTGTAAACATTTCAAAAATACGTAGAATTAAAGTATCAAATAAAATAACGAAAAAAATTCAAATTATTTCATTGAACCCTCGATATTGAGTTACTGAGGGCTAAATTGGTAATTACTATTCAAGACCTAACGCTTTATAGAATAGATGCATTTTAAGTTTATTAAATTTTGTACTAAAGAACAGAACAACAGTCTATTTATTTAAAGTAACTTTGTTGAATTACTTCGATTGTAGGCATCTCTTTTATAAAAAAAAACAGGCCTCTCGATAAAAGGACCATCCATGAAGATCTTCTGCAACCAAGAAGTCTTGGATACGTCGTCGGTCTTTGGAGTGAAGGAGTCTGTACATTTGACGCTTGAAATTGCCCAAATCGTGGCTATAAATGGTTCGATGGCATGTAGTAGCCAGGCTTTTCCCCTTTCCCACCCATCCTTTCCCCAAAATGTGGTGGTTCCGATAGCGGACTACTACATTATCCTCCCCTTCCATCTGTATCCTCTAGGTCGGCAACGCATCTGCAACATCTCTGGTGTTGTAGATGTCCATGTACGAAGGTAACCACTTACCATCAGGTGGTCCTTTCTGTTCGTTTGCCATCTGTTATCCATAAAAAATAATCCAGGGAATCCTAAAGAGAAAGCTGATTCCACATGTACGTAGAAAAAGTGACCTTGTTCCACGCACATTAAATGAAAACTATACAGATACATGCACCATCCATCTAGATTATGTAATGATATATACTGACTAAATATATATACGCCTGTCGTGGTGCAGAGGCACAAGGATGCGACTGTAAACGCGACAGGTTGTGGGTTCGATTCCCACTCCAGGAAAGTGGAATTTTTCATTTTTTGTTTTGGTAATAAGGCAAAGCGCAGCGTTGAGTTCCACCACTCTGCACACAATGCCTCAGTTCGGCGGAAAGTGGGAAACGGAGTGTCTTAACACTAGGTTCCCTCTGCCTACCTTGCTATATGCGGGATACAGCGTGAAGCTATGTATGTATGTATATATCGATTAAGAGTAAACCCAATATCTCTCTGTATGCTTAAGTTATTCTAAGCGGTCTGTGATTTTGAGATCTTCAATAAGTTAAACTGTCTGGCGTCACATCTGGTTTCCTTCATCTCCCGCCAAAAAAGGATTAGGCAAAGAGAACCTACCACCACTTGGTTAAGGTACTTTGTTTTCCATTTTCATCTCTAATTTGAGACATTACGTGGTAACTGGCGAAACTCAACGCCGCTTCCATCGTGTTTTTAGTCAGGTCTTGTACCACTGAGATAGTACTAACTTATACATATATTAAATTATGTACAGGTACATACATTTAGCCGTAACGCGAACGATTTAACCATATTAAACCTACATACATTACCCGTTTCATTTACTGCTATTAAAGTCAGCCGTGCGAATTGCGATTTGAGTTAATATTTCATATGAAAATTTTTGTTTATGTGTTTGGATATTTGTTACGAATACGTATTCGATTTAAGGCTCAAGTTACTTGGTACTTTAGCAATTTTCTTTTGAAAACAGAATGGATAAAAAATGGTTTATAAAATTACTTTTTTTTAAACTTCACGCTGTAACCCGCATATAGCAGGGTAGGCAGAGGGAACCAGAGAACCTAGTGTTAAGACACTCCATTCTCTTTCAACAATTCCGTTTCCCAATTTCCGCCGAATTACTTTTTCTAAGAAAAAATTTTATATTTGAGATTCTGAATGTTAAAATTTCTTGTTACGTTACTTAAAGCGTTATAAAATCCTAACTAATTGTTGTAATATAAAAGTATACATACATTGTAGCATATATTCGATTGATAAAATTTTTAGACAGCTTATAGAAAAGAAATTCCTTAACTATTCATGGATTCACCGTTCAAATGCCAGACTCATCGTGTTGCAGGGAAAGGAGATTGGACCAGTGGCTGGAACTTATGACCAAGTGTGATACACTGCTACATAATCGCCACAAAACAATAATTATGAAGAAATCGTATTCAATATGAAACGAATGATGGATTCCAATGTCAATTGTATGAGAACTTTCTAATAAAGATTTTAAGATAATTATTATAAAAAAAAAGTATGTTTTTCAATTGGGAATTTAGATATAAGTACTCGTTTAAGAGATTCGTATAAGTGAATTTGAAATTGTTACCACTTCACAACCAATTAATTACTGCCATATCATAGAATTGTTAAAAATCAACAAACAAATTTTTTTCAGTACTAAAAACTAAATATTTACATGACACAAAGTAGCCTAAACTAGTTCGAAACTTCGTTTACATCGTAACAGCTTGAAGCTGATAAAATTGTTATTTATAAAAGATACCAGCAAAAATACTATACACAAATATGTTATACAATTGGTTACGTTTATGTTAAAATTAGTTGACTTCCCTTGCTTTGACAGACAAATCACGGCGTTGAGTTCCGCCACGCCAATATAAAATCTGGTGTTCGTGCGAAAACGAAAAACAGAGTGTTGTGACAATGGTTGTGTTTGACTTATATAAGAAATACTTTTAAGCTGCAAAAAATTCGATTTTCTGCAAAACATTTTAAAATTTAAAATATATTTTAGTTAAACCATAAAATGTGAAATGTCGAGTAAATGGAAAATATTATATTGCCGAAGCTGAATCAATAGAGCGTAGTCACGTAACATATTGGCGTTTTATTATTTGTTTTATAATACTAGTAACTGACCGTTGCTCTGTGTTTTATTTATTTTTTGTTATTTACGTACATACATAGCTTCACGCTGTATCCCGCATATAGCAGGGTAGGCAGAGGGAACCTAGTGTTAAGACACTCCGTTCCCCACTTTCCGCCGAATTGAGGCATTGCATGCCGAGTGGCGGAACTCAACGCCGTGCTTTGTCTTTGTTACCAAACCTAGGAAATGAAAAATTCCGTTTCCTGGAGTGGGAATCGAACCCACAACCTGTCGCGTTTACAGTCGCACGCTTGTGCCTCTGCGCTACGAATTTTCTATTATTATTCTGATCGGTTTGATCTCTTTACAGAAAATATATCATATGTAAATTTTAAGTTTTTATTTCCCGGCCCCGGGAAATCAAAGCGCGGCGTTAAGTTACGCAAGTCAGCACGCAATATCTCAAAACACTGAACATTAAAAGTACTATGGACTTTATAAGGAAGGACATTATATAATGGCCGATTTAACTTGGGACAGGTAAAAAGGATATAGGAAGGGAAGCCTTAGTCAAGGACACATTCTCACAGTGAGTGGTCCCTGACCCTAATCTTAGCCGGATGAAGCGATACACTTGTTTGCATAAAAAATGCAGCATTCACGCTCTATCCCGCATAAGACACTACGTTCGTGAGAGGAGAATAACAGTAATTTAAATATGATTTTTCCTCCATGTGGGAATCGAAGCTAGCTAGCCAGCTAGCTAGCTAGCTTCACGCTGTATCCCACATATAGCAGAGTATATAGGTAGGCAGAGGGAACCTGTGAACCTAGTGTTTAGACACTCCGTGCCCCACTTTCCACCGAACTGAGACATTGCGTGCTGAGGAACTCAACACTGCACTTTGTCTTGTTACCAAACCCAGGAAATGAAAATACTAACTTTTACATTTCCTGGAGTAGGAATCGAACCCTCAACCTGTCGCGATTACAGTTGCATGTGGCTTTGCGTCATGACAGGCGCACATAATGACTTACTTTTGACAGTAAATAATATATGAAGCACATTGGGACAGCGTCGGACTATAGACACGATAGATTGAGGATTCGATTCCTATGGTTATTTAAATGATGTTATTACTCCGCCCTTGTAAGAAAAAGGGCGGTGTTGAGTTCCGCCGGGTGAAAACAGGCGTGCAAAGTGTTTAGACTCTACGTTGTCTCTGATTATGGTAGAGCGTGAAACTACAAAAAATTACATATTCTTGCGATAAATGAATTATGTTCAACAACCAACAGAATATATTCTTCCTAATTATCATTGACTAAACTAAATATTATCATATTACCATACAAAAAATCTAATTTTACACCTTATTTCTATAATCATAAAATACATTTTACAATACAAAAACATAAATATATTCCTACCAAAGTCGGAAACTAACTGCGGTGCAGTTAAATTAGACCGTACACGCTTTAGTGCGAATTATGCATGGAATGTACTTAGAAGTACGCCGTTGTCACATTATCATTTGCTTTCAATATTTAATTTATCTTTTTGTTTATTTCTATGTATTTGGGAGAGTGGAGAGAATTTAGGGATAAGTGATTATATTCTAGATTTTATGGTCATTTTGACGATTTTAATTTTCTTTAACTCTATTAAAATATGCTTCCGCCACTCGGCACGCAATGTTGAGACATTGAGATTCGGCGGAAGGTGGAGGACGGACTGTCTTAACACTACCATCAAGATGTATCCAGCATATAGCAGGGTAGGCAGAGGGAACCTGAGAACCTAGTGTTAGCACTAGGTTGTCTTAGGACAGTCCGTTCCCCACTTTCCGCCGCTATTGAGGCATTGCGTACTGAGTGGTGGAACGCAACACCAAACCCAGGAAATGAAAATACTAAACTTTTACATTTCCTGGAATGAGAATCGAATCCACAGCCTGTCGCGTTTACAATCGCACACTTGTGCCTCTGAGCCACGACAGGCGTTGAAATAAAAATAATTTTAATTATAATAATTTCCCAAACGGGAATCGAATCTACAACATATATACAGTCGTACGTCGTCCCAATGAGCCGCAATGGCTTCAATTATTCTTTATATTTTTTATACAATATTTAACCTTATTTAATTTTTTCCAAACAAAATAACAGAAAGTAGCAAATTTCACACCATCCCTGCGCCATAAGCTTTCAAATGTTTCCATTACAAATTGACAATCTCCAAGCACTATGTTATAAATTACCCGATAAAAATGCCATATACCACAAAAGAGAGGCGAAATGGGGGCGAGGAACGATCGTTTAGTACGTGGAAGCGGGATCATCGATTGGTTTACTTTCCTTTTGAGATATATATTATATTTTCTTTTTTAAGATAATTTTTACTATTGTAGTAACCGCCTGTCGTGGCGCAGCGGCACAAGCGTGCGACTGTAAATACGACAGGTTGTGGGTTCGATTCCCACTCCAGAAAATTAAATTTTTCATTACTGGTTCGGTAATAAGGCAAAGCGCGGCGTTGAGTTCCGCCACTCAGTACGTAATACCTCAATTCGGCGGAAAATGGGGAACAGAGTGTCTTTACACTAGGTAGGTAGTTCCCTCTTGTTACCAAACCCAGGAAATGAAAAATTCCATTTTCTGGAGTGGGAATCGAACCCACAACCTGTCGCGTTTACAGTCACCCCCTTGTGCCTCTGAGCCACGACAGGCGTAGTGTCAGTCCTATAATAAAAATATGGTCGAGTAAAATACACTTGATAACTTCCTTCTTCTCAAATGTCGGTTAAAAATTAACAAGCTCTTTGCTATTGAAAGTAACAAACGAGAAATTTTACTTCACTTCACTATAAATTGACTAAATAAGCGAAGATGCTAAGAAATATGAAACAAAATTACATAGAAGAAGCTGTACCTTTTGTAACGTGATTTATGCTAAATATCGTGGACTTCAGCTGTAATGGTCGCTAAAACAGTACCTTTGAAGTAAATGCATGACTTTAAAATTGGAAATTTAAATACAAATAGTTACCCCGTTGAAAGTGTAAAGTTAACGTTGCCTAGCAACGTGTACATGCCACTTTATATACAAGTGGATGTCTTAGTGTATGTAATATTGATTTTAGTAGCTTCACACTTGTTCAGTCATCCGGTAAAAAAAAACGTAATGATAATACACTCCGTTCTTCATATCTCGCCCGAATTCAGCGGAACTTAACACCACATTTTGTCTTAACACTGCGGAGAAATTAAAATAATTTAAATTTATATTTAAATTATTCATTTCCCCAATTAGGAATTGAACCCTCAACTAACACTCGTTGACATATATTCCATATTTAGATCTAAATTTCTATAATTATTGGTAAATATTCTTAAACAAACAATATAATTTAGCAATTTTGCATTTTGCAATTTTCAATTGAAAGCATAATGGGTTTCGTGTAAATAGTGAAATTCATTGTAATTGAGTTATTTATTTTTAACCGATTTAAAAAAAGAAGGTTATGAATTCAAGTGTATTTTTATGTTACCGCAATTACTGGGTAAACCGATTTTGATGATATTTTTTTATATGATAACTACCTAATGGTCTTGATATTCCATTTAAATTTAGTTAAGATCGGACAAGTTAGTTTTTGAGTTATTCGTAACAACTATACACTTTAATACATGTTATTTGAAATCTGGTTGGTATTTTTTCGATCTGGTTTTCTTTTTTGTCAAAATTTAATATAATAATTATAAACATACATATTTTATTTTAGGTATGTTGTTTGCAAATTTCAACTGAATGCATAATGGGTTTCGTGTAAATACTGAAATTCACTGAAATTTTCATCCGTTACATACATTAACTGATATTTAATTATTTATTTTTATTATTTAGTTCTACACAACAAGAAAATTAACCAATTTATATAACAACTAAATACAAGAAATTATATAGACAGCTTCACGCCTGTCGTGGCGCAGAGCCACAAGCATGTGACTGTAAAGGCCTTTGGATTGGACAGGCTTTGGATTCGATACCCACTCCAAGAAATGTAAAAGCTTAGTATTTTCATTTTCTTTGTTTGGTAACAAGGCAAATCGCGGCGTTGAGTTCCGCCACACCGCACGCAGTGCATCGCAAACGCAATTCCATTGGATTGGAGTGGGAATAGAATCCACAACCTGTCGCGTTTACAGCATCTGCGTTACAACAGGCGTTAATCACTACATTTCTTCATTTAATCTCTAAATATAACAAAACCAACATAACCGTGATATTGCTTATTTTAATTCGTAATACACAAACTTGGAGCAGATGTTTCTACAACTTCCTCCTTAGCGTAAAATCTTTGTGTGTTTTCATTACTGTTCTTAATTTATAGTGAGATAACTTTTATTATATATAATACATTGTGAACTGAATCTAAACTTCACGCTGTATCCCGCATATAGCAGGGTAGGCAGAGGGAACCTGAGAACCTAGGTGTTAAGACACTCCGTTCTCTTACAACAATTCCGTTCCCCACTTTCCGCCAAATTGAGGCATTGCGTGTTGAGTGGCGGAACTCAACGCCGCGCTTTGCCTTGTTACCAAACCAGGAAATGAAAATACTAACATTTCCTGGAGTGGGAATCGAACCCATAACCTGTCGTTGTTGAATATACAATTTAGTTAAATTATAGATTCCCAATATTTAATATGCGTTATTTATCGTTAGCTTCACGCTATATCCCGCATATAGCAGGGTACCAGGCAGGTAACCAAAAAACCTAGTGTTAAGACACTCCGTTTTATTAAGATTTCCATTCTCCACTCTTCGCCGACTTGTGGCATTGCTTGCTGAGTAGCGGAACTCAACGCCGCGCTTTGCCTTGTCACCACCAGAGCTGTTTTTTCCGGTCTGAAAATATTATATTTTTCTTTGGTATTGTTTTCGTAGTTTTACCACATAACAGAGTAGGTATAGGTAATAAAACGAAATAAGTATCGTGGCAGTGTATGGCTGTAAACATTATGGTAGTAGGTTCGATTCTATTTGAAGAAAGATTAGTAAAACAAGGCGCGGTGTTAAGTTTCGCCACTTGACACACAATGTCTCGAATTCAGACGGAAAGCGACGGAAACGGAGTATCTCGACACAATGTTATTCCTGATTATCGTGCTATTGAGGGTAAAGCTTAACTTGAAAAAAACTTAGGTAGAATACATATAAAAGGTAACAATAAGCAATTTAACGTGAAATTCGAGAAGTAAATATCCATTGCAAATTGAAATTAAATCCCGATTAGTTGAATACGAACAAATATATTTTAGTCCAACATTCCTGAAAATTCGTATCCATTCTGTTGTCGAATAAACAATCCTTGGAGATAAAAGTGATCTTTTTAAGTGATTTTATCATTTTCCTCATTTTTAATTCTTTAACATTGTTTCTATTGAAAATTATTTAACAGGAATAAGGGGGGATTTAATTGGATTTCAGCAGAAACAAAATGTTCTTATTTTAAGTAGATAGTACGACGACCTTGAGTTTTGCTACTGTAATAAAAGACTCACTGTTTGTCTGTTCCCAATTTATTTTTTTCTTACAACAGGTACCAGCTCTTGTTGCTACGCCAAATCTGAAGTCACTATATTTGTAAAATCTATCGCATTTTTATAGCATTTATTTAGTTACATCATCATATTTATTACTCATTTCAGGATGAAATTCTTCATCTCAATTTCAGGCGGGAAAGGGAGAACGGAGAGTGTTGACACTACGTTTTCTGGACAATAACATTCGAAATTCGTAAAAATCAGTGATCTAAATCTTTCTGGGCATATATGAATTAACTTTATTCACGTCTAAAATAATATAGAGACTACAAAATGATTTTATTAATCACCTAATCAGTACTAAAATTACTAATAATTTTGGGTGGCACATATCTTTCGGATATAAGAAGGTAGATATAGAGAATGCAAGCCATATAACGCGCCATTTAACAGAGCGGAAAAATAAATAAGTTTTCAACAAAAAAGAAAACCGAGTTTAAATAAAATACATAAAAAAGTACATCTATTACAAATAACTCAAAAACCACTCATCTCATACTAACTAAACTAAACGGAACTACATCAGAATCATTAGCTATCTTATAAAAAAAGAACCATCAAAATTGGTTTACTCAGTAAAAAGTTATACGGCACAAAAAATACAGTCGAATTAAAAATCTCCTCCTTTTATTGGAAATCGGTAAAAAATTCAAAGTAATTTTCCCCTAAACGGGAATAGAACTCACAGTCATTACATTTACAGATACTATTCCACTGTACCATGGTCTAAGATTTATTAATCAAACAATATGTCACCAACTCAAGCTAAGCTCCAATATATCTAAATGTAGGTCAGAAATGGACACTTGCGAATATGTTATATATCATGATAGATTAAGGGATTTTTTGAGGCCGATAAGATATAAATGTAATATATATTTTATTTAAGGTATTCTATTTAAGGTTTTGGGATCGATTCCCACTCCAGGAAATGAAAATTTTAAATCATATTTAGTAATTTCATTTCCTAGGTCTGGTAACAAGGCAAAGTGCGGCGTTGAGTTCCGCCACTCAGCAGGCTATACCTCAATATAGCGAAAAGTGGGGAATGGAAATGTTGAAAGAGAATGGAGTGTCTTAGCACTAGGTTCTCGAATTCCCTCTGCCTGCCCTGCTATGTGCGGGAAGCAGCATAAAGCAAAAACAAAAAATATATAAATTGTTTTTTATCAATTATGTATATGCAGCTTTCAGACAGAGAGAACCTAAGTATTACGATATTCTGTTTTCCATTATCTGTCCAAAATTTAAACATTTTGCGGTAAGTGGCGGAACTCAACGCCGCGTTTTGTCTTGTTAGTAAAGAGAAATGTAAATAGCTTAAATAAAATTAATAATTTCACCGAGTGTGAACAAAAAAGTCGTGAATTAAAAAAAAAATTAAACATAATCATTTTTAAGTGATAAACAAGCCCACACCTCTAACGCTTATATTCAGATCTACCTATCTATTAATCACATCAACATAGTGTCAAAATTTCGTAATTGTTTTAATAGATTGTCTCACAACCATCTTATAACTTATGAGTTACACATTGTTCAATTCATCATAATGTCACGATGACGATATAGTAAGTAAATTAATAATACCATTTATCCAGACAAATCGCGGCGTTAGGTTCCGCCACTTAACACGCAATATCTTGTATTTAAGCAACGAACGGAGTATCTTGGCACTAGGTTCTCTTTGTAAGTCCGCTTTATGAGATAAAAGGTGAATTATCATTTATTAATGCGAAATATATGGAATGAAAATGTTAAAAAAGAACGGAGTGTCTTAACACTAGGTTCTCTGGTTCCCTATGCCTACACTGATATGTGCACGATACAGCGTGAAGCTAGAAAAAAAGAAAAGATAAATATGGAACCTTTAAAGTAAAGTTTACACGTATGAAAGATGAAATTCCTGAGCATTTCATGAATTTACCGATTAGGTAACAGTGCGTTCCCTTTTCATTGCAGAGGGATGAGCTCGGACTGGCAAGAAGAAGATCCTCCACCCAAAAGATTTTTCATATAATAACTAATTTTGCTGTTTATTCTACAAGAACTTTGTCTTTTGATAAGTGAAATAATTCCAAATCAAATTCAAGCTGCGGCTACCTTACAATAGAAGATCGCTGAGATTCCAACCCTATTGTTTTAGCTTTTAGAATAACTTCAGGTCTTAACGCTGTATAATGTTCTTACATTCATAATCTGTTATTGTGAAATTATATTAAAATCGGTTCAGCAGTTTAATTTTCGCAATTAAGGTGTATAGATGATGAATGTTTAGGTTTTAAGGTGACTTCAAATATCATATATTGAAATTAACTAAATGAAAATAAAAGTTAGTTTATTAACTTTTATTTTCTTTTTTTTTAACTTCACGCTGTATCCCGCATATAGCAGGGTAGGCAGAGGGAACCTGAGAACCTAGTGTTAAGACACTCCGTTCTCTTACAACAATTCCGTTCCCCACTTTTCGCCAAACTGAGGCATTGCGTGTTGAGTGGCGGAACTCAACGCCGCGCTTTGCCTTGTTACCAATCCCAGGAAATGAAAATACTAACATTTCCTGGAGTGGAAATCGAACCCACAACCTGTCGTGTTTACAGTCGCACGCTTGTGCCTCTGCGCCACGACAGGCTCTTGTTAACTTATTTTTGATAATTTAACTTATATCAGGATGTCAAATAGAACTAATGCTAACTAGAACGTGTATTTTTTATTTATTTTTTTTTTTTATGGATACCGGATGGCAAACGAGCAGAAGGACCGCCTGATGGTAAGTGGTTACCTTCGCCCATGAACATCTACAACACAAGAGATGTACTAGATGCGTTGCCAACCTAGAGGATTCAGATGGAAAGGGAGGATAATGAAGTAGTCCGCTATCGGAACCACCACATTTTGGGGAAAGGATGGGTAGGAAAGGGGAAAACCTGGCTTACATGCCATCGAACCGGAACACATCATAAGATATTTGGCGGTTCGTCTTTGACATGATAGTGGTCGCGAGCCAGACGGAGGACGAACCTCCTACCACCAAACAAAATGTATGCTACATTATACGTAAGAGTTTATGTCAAACACGTAGTAATATTTGTAATATTCGATATTTATACATTTCTAATACACTATCGTGCGTCTGAGTGGAAACGCGATTGGATGTGGGTTAGATTCCCACTCGGTAAAATTATTATATTAAAACTATTTTAATTTCTTCGCTCTGGTAAGACAAAGCGCGGCGTTAAACTCCACCAATCAACATGCTCTCTCAATTTCTGACAGAAAATTGAAAACTGAGTGTCACGACACTAGTTTCTCTGACCACCATGCCATACAAAAAAACTTAAAAGCTTTATTTTCAGATTGAATCTACGATATTCTCAATACTTTAGTGATACTTGAAATAATACAATTCCGATACACTCTCATACTATCTGTATCAATGTTATTTTATCGTGTAAAATTCAACTAGATACATTCTCTAGTGTTCACTGAATCGATGTGTAGGATATAACATGAATCGACTTAACCGTTGTGAGAAAATCCAAACTACAAATGTACTTCTGTATTTTTAGGTTTATTGCAATTTTTATAAAGGTATTAGGAATTGTTGTTGAATAAAATTGTAAGCAATGCCTGAAGGTGAAATTGGTAGAATAAAGAACAGGTGATGTTGATAGAAAATAACTGACTGGTTATAACGGTTGTAAGGTCGATTGCCATTTGAGGTAAGACAAAATGCAGCGGTGAGTTTTGCCACTGAAGGCACTCCAGTATTGTGCGGTTTCGAAGGAATTTCATTCCACGTGCCACTGAACTGTGGAATGGCCTGCCTGCGGCAGCTTTTCCAGGTCGACCGGAAGTTGGTACCTTCAAAAAGCGCACCTACTACGCAGCGGCCGGCAACGCACCTGTAACTCCTCTGGTGTTACACGGGGCCGTGGGCGACGGGGATCACTTACCATCAGGTGACCCGAACGCTCGTTTGCCTTGTCCTTTTTCATAAAAAAAAATACGCAATGTTTCGATTTCGGGCTGAAAATAAAGAATTATGTTTCTTAACATTAGGTTTTCTCTGAGTATACTGCTGTGTGGGAAAAATCGTGAAGCTAAAAAAAGTTATACATAATTCTAATCTGCGTTAAGCTCTTTACTTAATGGTTTTAAAACGGGTGAAAACTAAAAAGTAAGTATCTGCAATAATATAATTTTATGAGCTTAGCAAATAATTAATAAAGTTTAATAAAAAAAACAGACTACCAAAAAGAAGCCTTAATAAGTACGAATCAATCAATCATTACGAATAACTCCAAAACTACTTGTCAAATCTTAAAAAAAAGTCAAAGTTTAAATGAGACCACACCAGAAGCACAACTAGTGGTCTGGTGTGATAATATAAAAAAGAAAACATCAAAATTGGTTCACTCACTAACAAGTTATTGTCAAGTTATAGTCATCCGTATTTCGTTATATATATCATATTTATTTTTCATATTATATTTATTTATTTTATTTTTTTATTATTCTTTGCTTTTTTTTTAAATTATAATTCTTTTTTTTTAACTTAATTGCACTCAATATGAATCCCGGTACATGACATATACCCATGTTCACAGGTTGACGGAAAGAAATCTCTTCTAGAAATATGTCCACTTTTGTCCACTAATTTCTTAAATATTTTGTTTTTTTTTTGTAATTAATTTATTAAGATCTATAAACATATATTCAGGTTATTTACACACATTGAAAAATACAGTGAAATTAAGAAACTCCTTCTTTTTTGAAGTCGGTTAGAAATAGAATTACAACGAAGCAACAATTACTTTAACGAAAATTTAGTTCAATTCAAAATGTCAAATATTATTTCAAGCGTTCATTCAACGTAAAACAAAATACCAGCTTGATTAAAACATAATAGGAACATATTGCTGTTCCAAATTTTATTTTAAAAAATATATTACAAGAATTATTGTTACAAAGGAATATAATATGTGTTTATATTACATTTGTTTTTTATTAAGCTTCACGCTTTATCCCGTATAGAATGGTAGTCAAAGAATTTATTGTCAAGACACTCCGTTCTCTGATTTCCACCCGAATTCAAGGCATTATGTGTTGAGTCAGGAGGTCAGGGGGTGTAAATTAGGAGAGTTAACGAAAGTAATTTAAATAAAAATAATCATTCCTCCAAGTGGGAATCGAACCTACAACCAATTTCATCTGCATTTAGACAGTAGACACTGTGCCATCGCGCCCAGGTAGATTTTCACATAAATAAATATATTCAGAAATTACTTCAAGTCTTTTGGTGGTAGGAGGTTCGTCCTCCGTCTGGCTCGCGACCACTATCATGTCAAAGACGAACCGCCAAATATCTTATGATGTGTTCCGGTTCGATGGCATGTAAGCCAGGTTTTCCCCTATCCCACCTTTCCCCAAAATGTAGTGGTTACGATAGCGGACTACTACATTGTCCTCCCCTTCCATCTGTATCCTCTAGGTTGGCAACGCATCTACAACGCCTCTGGTGTTGTTGATGTTCATGGGCGAAGGTAACCACTTACCATCAGGTGGTCCTTCTGCTCGTTTGCCATCAGTTATACATAAAAAAAAAAAAAAAAAAATACTTCAAGTAAAAATACTCAACCTAACCGTTTATACAAAAATAAACTTCTCATAAATTTATTATCATAAATAAACCTCATTTGTAGTATTTGAGTTATTTACTAAACGTATATAAATAAATTTTGAATTCTACTTTGTATTGTTGCTTTTACAAATCGTTATTCCACCAAATGACGTCATCGTCTTTGACGTCATCTTTATAAATGAGATTAATACAATACACGATGGTTATGAGTTCGATATCCGTTGAGGTAAATTCATATATATATTCCTTTTTTAATCCATGTCAATAAAAGGAAACTGTTAATACGTCTTTTGCTAGTGCTTCTGATGTGATCTCATTTAAATTTTGTTAATAACTGATGTGTAGTTTTTGAGTTATTCGTAATAGTTTTCGATGTCAGGTTTCTTTTTTTGTTAATTTTAGCTTCTTAACACTGTTATTAATAACTTTTTATTCTAAATCTTTTCCCGCTTTGATAAGACCAAACACGTAGTTAAGTTACGTCACTAAAACTACAGTCTCTAAAAGGACTACTATTTCATTAATTTCTTCCTCCTGACCTGGCCAAAATCTTATTTACCTTTTATGTTAAAATACGTCACTTGTACATTTTGTTTACTTTTTAACTAAACCGATTTTAAAAAATTAAGGATATAATTGATACTCAATACAAGTGTATTTTTTTATTTGTGTTTCGTTTCTCCGCTCTGGTATGACAAAGCGCGGCGTTAAATATCGATACTTAGCACGTAGAAAGCAGCGATCAATACTAGTAAGAAATACAAACACATTTTATGGTTCAATAACATATTAGGGATATTTACCTTCATATTAAGTAATTCACTTCATGGCTGATGAATCTAGATGAACAATAGCAAAATTAGCATATCTGTTATTTTTATAAAATATTTGTAAAATAATAATATAAAACAATAATAAATTAGGAGCTATTGCCCACAAGTCATACGAATTAACAATGTGTTTACACATTTGGTTGCTAGTATGAGCTTAAGCATGTTAATATACGAGTATACTCCTTCGTGGTACAGCGATATATATGTATATTGAAAATTATTTTTTTTTTTTTAACTTCACGCTGTATATATATAGCGGGGTAGGCAGAGGGAACCAGAGAACCTAGTATTAAGGCACTCCATTCTCTTTCAACATTTCCGTTCCCCACTTTCCGCCAAATTGAGGCATTGCGTGTTGAGTGGCGGAAATGAAAATACTAAATTTTATTATACCCACAACCCACAACCCACAACCTGTTGCGTTTACAGTCGCACGCTTCTGCCTCTGCGCCACGACAGGCGTCATTGAAACTTATTTAAAATGCAATCATTTCCCACCATGAAAATCAAATACACAACTATTATGTGTAGTCTCAATCTGCCACTGCGCCACGATAGCGTCAATTATAAATGTAAACCTCCAAAGCCTTTTTGAACTAAAATTCTCAAAATTAAAATTTTCATACATAGCTTTTTAAATAGAAAAATTTGCAACTTTCATACACGTTGAGTACTCGAATCGTTCAACAGTACTGGGAAATTTTACACATACATAGCTATACCTTTTCCACGTCAATTCACATCTCAAACGACAAAATCTAGGTAGCAAATATTTGAATTCTTTGATCTGTAATATATTTTAGAATTGAACGGTAAATTGCATTTTAATGTTTGTATAGTGTTTTACATACATACAGGGTAGGCAGAGGGAACCTAGTGTTAAGACACTCTGTTCCCCACTTTCCGCCGAATTGAGGGATTGCGTGCTGAGTGAAGGAACTCAACGCCGCGCTTTGCCTTCTTACCAAACCCAGGAAATGGAAAATTCCATTTTCTGGAGTGGGAATCGAACCCACAACCTATCGCGTTTACAGTGGCACGCTTGTGCCTCTGCGCCACGACAGGCGTTTAGTGTTTTAATATTTACTAGAGTTCTCGTTGACGCGTTAACAACGCGTTGTCTATCAATGTATATGTCACTTTATATAAACATGCATGTCAAACCATGGTGGTGTGTTTAACATTTATTTTATTAATTTAATATATTTCTTATGCATTTTTTTTTAAATATATTATCACTGTGCGTTCCTTCGCTATATTAACTATAAGTGTACCAAGTTTCATGCTCCTCCGTTCACATAATTTTCATAAAAAGGGATCGAAAGTTCTTCCTTCTCGTGTTTTAATATTTATTGTATCGAATTTGAGATTAAAATGTTTAGTAAAATTTTATAAGTTTCAACTTTAATATAAAAAACTGGATACATATACACAAGGCATATTTTTTTCTTAGATGAACCAAATATTAATTATTCTTTTTTTATATGATGGCTAGTACTTCTGATGTTGTCATATTTATATTTAGTTTAGATCGGTGTAGTAGTTTTTGAGTTATTCGTAATTCATTTGAAGTCAGTTTTCTTTTTTTATTATATTAACTATCTTCTTACACAGTTATTATGGTGTTAAAAAATAAAAGTACTTTTACAGATATAAATATATTTTATTTCTTTTGAAGAAATTCTCGTTAAAAGAACATAAAAGGCCAAGTACTATTAACTTAAAATATAACTATAATACACGTAACAATATAAAATTAATTGGTAAAAATTTACAAATTTGATGGTGGTTAGATGAGATATGACCAAACTCCATGATAACTCAGTGGTTGAAATGCTAAGGTTATTATGGGTTCACACAAAAGAGACAAATAAGTACAAAAACAATGTAAGCATAGGTTAGTTAAAAATTTGAGTATAATCCTCAACTTCCCACCTTATAATAATAAATGTACTCCAGGAGACGACTGGTATTTTATTGACATGATTTAAAAAAACAGCTTCACGCTGTATCCCGCATATAGGAGAGTAGGCAGAGGGAACCTAGTGCTAAGACATTCCGTTCCCCACTTTCCACCCAACTGAGGCATTGCGTGCTGAATGGCAAAACTCAACGCCGCTCTTTTGCCTTGTTACCAAATCCAGGAAATAAAAAAATATATTTTTCCTATTTGAAAATTCTTCACTTTTATGATTGACAAACATACGCCGAGGTTTGTTTAACCAAATAGAGTTAGCGTTTCCATAATATATTACGTATTCCTTCAAATAACTTTGAAAGCTACAGTCACGTCTAAAACTATCCATTATTTATAGTTCAATTCTATGTAGTTAGAATAGAACGACAATTCTTTTAAATAATACCAGCTGTCTCTTAGGGTATGAACACAATAAAAATCACAAAACACAAATATTATATATATACAATAATATACTTTCAACTTACAACACAAATTTCTTAAGCTCAGGACAATCTATCAGATCCTTTGATATTAAAGATATTACAATTTTGTTATCATAACATAGTGACATAGAAAAGAACTAGGTAAAAACGTACCTTATTTAATATTGTTTGTCTGTAACAATTCTTGTTTTAATATGAACTACTTTTCACGTGCTAAGTGGAGGAGTTTAAACTCGTGCTTTGTCTAACCAGACTGGATAAATTCAAATACTAAAATATAATTAGGATATAACTAATATATATATATACATGCATGAAGAGGTTAATAACTGTGGACGAGGCGAAAGAGGTTTTTTTTTTTTTTTTTTTATGCATAACGGATGGCAAACGAGCAGAAGGACCACCTGATGGTAAGTGGATACCTTCGCCCATGAACATCTACAACACCAGAGATGTTGTAGATGCGTTGCCAACCTAGAGGATACAGATGAAAGACGAGGCGAAAGAGGTATGCAGGGACCGTAGCGTTTAGCGCTCCGTTCTCTCTGACTACCCCGCTAGGGATAAGGGTGAAATTAAGTAAGTAAGTAAGTATATATATATATATATGCATGACTTACTAGAGATCACTGGCCAATGCAACTTTGTATGAAGTTGAAGTTTGTATGAAGAACAAACAAAGAAGATTTAAATTAAGTAGAAACCTTCACATAAAACCAACATAAGAACTTAATGTCTTTAGAATTACTCTCATAATTCTAGAACAATTAAATAAAAATTTTAGAACTATCCCTTAGATTGACAAGAGCTTAAAATTAAAAAAAAAACAAACATCTTACCTAATATGGCAACATTACTATTTATCAATTACCTGTACATCGAATATTTACAATAATTAGTGATTAAATATTTTCTTTAATTTTTCATAAATTGAAATTTGATTACATTAAAAATATCAGTCTTAAGACTTTATAAAATTCAAAACAGTTTCAATCCACCGCAATTGACGTTGTGCTGTTATAAAATTTAAATTTCAAACTATATTATGCAATTACTTCGCACTGTAGAGAAAGAGAGAGGGAGTGTGAAAGATAGAAGAAAATAAACCTTTGAAAACACTTGAATCTTAAAACTACACCATAATAGAAATCAAAAATTTTCAAGGCAAAAATATTTTGAACGGGTAAATCACTTTTATTAAATGAAACTATTTTAACCGGATTAATCGCGTATATTTTAGTATTCGGAAATACATTTTTGGAAACCCGACGTTTCGAACACTTTACAGTAGTCCGTGGTCACAGGTAGACCTGTCTACCTGTGACTATATGTGTGTCTATATGTGTAATAATTGCGAAAATCAAAGAGCTCATTAAATCATTTTTAAATATTTTGGACCTGATTTTTTTAAATATTTACAGTAGTCTGTGGTATAGACCGCGTTATAATTCGACACCTTAAAAAAAATATAAACATTAACTTCAAATTTTCCAATCAGGTTCCAATTTGTAAAATATATATATAAAGATTTCGTTTAAAACATTCACTTTTAATAAATTTATCTACTTTACTGTTTTTGTTACAGTAAAAAACTGTATTTGTGATGTTAAATATCACCGCTAACAAGCTGTGAGTGTTGGTGAAACTGCATTACTTGAAATAAATTGAAATATTTCATTTATTAAGTAAAAGTAAATATTTAATAGCAAATTTTGTTTGATTGAAAATATATTTCTCATTTTATAAATTTGTATCAATAAAGTTTTAATTAAAACTTTGATGAAAATATTAAAAGTTACTTGGTATCAAATTACTTTTTATATAAATAACTCAAACTTCAAAGTTATTATAAATTTTGAAAACCCGTTTCAAAAATTTTTACGTAACGGAAATGGAAAATGGAAACTATATGGTAAAAATGTCGTTATGACATAATTTTAAGTAAAAACTACCCTCTTCTTTGGTCTTTCTCTTTCCCGGTATTAAACAGTGAAGCTTTGTAAAAATATTTCTTTAGAATATTTACAACTTTATATTTCGATATTCGAATCCGTTGCGTGTAAATTACAGCATCAGTACTTAATTAATAAAAATTTTCTTCTTTTTCAACATTCATTAATATTAATAGAGATAAAATTAAACACAAATATAATTATTAATTTTTCACATGATTTGAGAAATTGTGAGTTTGAAAGAAATCATTATTAACCATTACAATTCTTCTAGAAACTCATCTAGAAACTTTTCACTTCTTTCCGCTTTCTGGTTTCTAGTGGAATTTCCATTTTTTTTATTTTTTCCGGACAAAATAAAAATTTAAGAATAATTACTATAACAATTGTTTTAAAAATACTTTTCAAACATATTACTTAGACAGAACACACTGAGGCTTAAATGCAGAAGCGTGAAACAAAATCCGTTATAAAAACTTGATAATCCATATAATATATGAAATATTTAAAACCACTTTATTATAGAAACAATATATTTTAAAGTTTTATTCACTTTTAACTATATCACTAACACTTGTCGTTATTTTTAATGTCTTCACATTTTGGTTTCTAAGCAATCTTCAATATCTCACCTGCACTCTGTGTCGCTCGGTGTTTGAATTGTGTTGATTTCAACTGATTTCACTGAAGTTGGTTTTGCTTCTTGAGATGAATTCACTATAAAAAGACATAATTTAGTGAAAGATCTCCTATAAGACATTTTTACGTCTGTCGTGGCGCAGAGGCACAACCGTGCTATTGTATACGCGACAGGTTGTGGATTCGATTCCCACTCCAGGAAATGTTTCATTATCCTGGGCTTGGTAACTAGGCAAAGCGCGGCGTTTAGTTTCGCCACTCAGCACGCAATGCCTCAACTCGGCGGAAAGTGGGCAACAGAGTATCTTAACACTAGATTCCCTTTGCCTATCCTGCTATATGCGGAGTACAAGCAAAAAAAAGCATTTTTTACGAAATATTTTTTTTACAGCTTTACGCTTTTTTCGCAAAGAAAAGTCAGTCAGAGAAAATCTAGTGTAAAGACAATAAGTGAGCCACTTTCCGGTCACAATCGGGACATAACATGTTGAGTTTCGGAACTCAAAGCAGCACTTTGTTTAAGATGTTAATTCAGTTCATAATAATAAGATACTTGTAGAATCCACTCGAAATAATCATTAAGTTGCATCAAGCAAGTTTTAATACTTATGAAAATTAAAATAATTAAAAATACTTCGAGTTAAAATTGAAATCTCCACAAGTATAATTAAGCAATACAGAAACAATTAAAACTTTGTTTCTCTTACTCGGCTTGTTTTTTTACTCTTTATAAGTTGGGTAATTATTGATATTAACTACGTATTGTATCCCGTGCTTGAAGTAAGCACAGGACAAAAAAACCTTGTGGTATATTATTCCGTTCTCCTTCAGATTATATGTTCTCTAAGACATATAATAAATTGTAACTTCTCGCTTTGTTCCACATTGTAGGGTAGCTAGAGAGAAACTAGTGTCTAGACTCGCCATTCTCTACTTTCCGTCCGAAATCGAAACATTGTGTGCATCGCCACTTAGGCGAAACTCAACGCCACGCTTTATCTTACCAGAGTTATATAGCCCACAACTAATGTACAATCACCTCAAATGATTCTACTTATTATTTATTAAAAAAAACAGAAAACCAACTTCAAATAAAATTCAATAAAAAGTAAAATTACGAATAACTCAAAAACTAATCCTATGTTTACTAAAATGTAATGGACCACATCAAAAGCATATCACATAAAAAAGAATCATGAAAATTGGTACATCAGTAAAACACTTATATTAAAAAACAGTTGAATATTTTTTTTTAACTTTACGCTGTATCCCGCATATAGTAGGGTAGGCAGAGGGAACCTGAGAACCTAGTGTTAAGACACTCCGTTCTCTTTCAAAAAAATCCGTTCCCCACTTTCCGCCAGATTGAGGCATTGCGTGTTGAGTGGCGGAACACAACGCCGCGCTTTGCCTTGTTACCAAACTCAGAAAATGAAAATACTTAATTTCCTGGAGTGGGAATCGAACCCACAACCTGTCGCTTATATCACTTCCTTTTTTGAAGTCGGTTAATAGTAAATACTCACATCTATATACATTATCACGATCCACTACACTATAATGGGCGCTACTATTCTGCATATTCACGCTGACTGGCGACGGTGAGGGTGTAGGCGAGTGCCTGCAGTGTGACCGCGGGTAGGAGAGCTCGGGCATTTGAGCCAAGTTGAGCGGGTTACGATTGTTTGTGTTGTAGATTGTTGGATATATCTCTGGTATTTGGTCTACCGGTAGCTGTTTTTGGGAATTGTTGAGTTATTAATATTTAGTAATATGAATCTAGTTAATTTTGAATCTAAAAAGTTGAACAAGATGGTCTCCGTAAAGCTATTGGCTTGGAAGACAATTTAGCTAAGATAAATAAGAAACAAATTGAGGCAAAATTTGAAGCATAAGTTGTTGTACTCTAAATTTAGATATTATTTTTCTTATAAAAAGAATTATAAGTGAGTCTATTCATACATCAATTTTTGATTTCATTTTGTCTAAAATGAGAGAATATAATACACCACATTAATAAAGAATACCCACAAAAATAATTATTGAAAATAAATATACTTACCAAACCACTAGTATTCAATGGCAAAGAATTTTTATACTTCAACCAATTTTCATACACTTTGTCATAAGGCCTGCATTCATTGGGGCCAACGTTGGTCATCAAATTTGCCCCCAAGCCTTGCATTGGCATATTATGCATTGGCATTTGGACATTATACATTGGCCTTATTTGAATATTTCGTGGATCTGTTATATCAAAATGGCGTTCGTATTTGGTCTCATATTTTTCAGAATCTTTCGATAGTAACGGCCGTATTGAACTGTAGTCAGTGGCAGACGATTTGTTGGAACAACTATCGCTTATTTTACCTTCTATAGGTATTATGTCGGGGTTTTTATCTGAAATATTTGAATATATTAGATGTCTTACTTTTGTAATTATTTAGATGGGGAAAATTTGGGGAATTTAGTCACAGTGTCTGTTTAAAAATAGTTTGGGTCGTCTCAAATCTAGAACCACAATCAACACAACAACTACATAGAGGTATTTTTATTTAAATACATCTAGAATTAATATTTTAAGTTAAAATATACTCGTATAGGATTATTTATAAATTATTGTTAAAAATATTTATCCATAATTAGTTATTTTCATATAGTGTTACTGCAGTAATAACCATATTCATTTTATTTTTTTTAAATAAAATTTTACACTTTATTATTATTTAAATTTTGATTCTTTAAAACTTGACTTATAAAACTTCATACATATATACATACTCTACACACTGTATCCCGCATATAACAGGTTAGGCAGAGGGAACCTAGTGTTAAGACACTCCGTTCCCCACTTTCCGCCGAATTGAGGAATTGCGTGCTGAGTGGCGGAACTCAACGCCGCGCTTTGCCTTGTAACCAAACCCAGGAAATAAAAAATTCCATTTTCTAGTGTGGGAATCGAACCCACAACTTGTCGCGTTTACAGTCGCACGCTTGTACCTCTGCGCCACGACAGGTGCTTATAAAACTAAGGGATATTAATCTATCTACGTATTCTCAAAGAGAGTCTAGTTTATACATTTTTGAATTTCTAATATTTTTTGAACCAATATATTATATAAATTTATAAAGTGATCTTAGAAAACGTAACTTACCCAGACTATCAACGCTTTCACACTCCTTGGCTCCAGTTAAAGGCGTATTAGATATTTCATCTTGCATTCGTTTAGATTTATCGTTCTTTTCTACAAAATGAATTACTTTTATATTGTACTCAATATTGAAATAATCAAAAACAAATCATCATATATTTTTTTATCTTTTTGATATAATTATTTTCACTACCTTCTTTATTTTACGCCAACTTAGAAAAACTGAAATAGGCCTAGCACAGGCTATGGGATCCAACACTCAGATTGGCCATATAATTAAATTTTAGAACAACAATTATCAATAACAGTAGCCCGTTAAAAAGTAATTCTAGTAAATTTAATTTAACACATTAATATGAAATCTACTCATTACTAGATGTCAAATACACAAAGACTTACATATAATATTTTAAACACAATAATAATTAATTTAGTTTTTTTTTTAGCTTCACGCTGTATCCCGCATATAGCAGGTTAGGCAGAGGGAACCTGAGAACCTAGTGTTAAGACACTCCGTTCTCTTACAACAATTCCGTTCCCCACTTTCCGCTGAATTGAGGCATTGCGAGATGAGTGGCGGACCTCAACGCCGCGCTTTGCCTTCTTACCAAACCCAAGAAATAAAAATACTAAATTTTACATTTCCTGGAGTGGGAATCGAACCCACAACCTGTCCCGTTTATAGTTGCACGCTTGTGCCTCTGTGCCTCGACAGGCGTATATATATATAATTCATTTAGTTAAAGCTAAATGATACTTTAAAAACTTACCATCTCTCTTATGGCAATACTTCCAACAGAAGATAAAGGCAGATACTGTAGTAATAGTAGCTATAACCGCTATAGAACATAGTACAGTCACTAAAACTGTCGTCAACTCCACTCTTACTGGCACATTTGCTACAATATTAAAAGAAATAAAAATTCTAAATGGTCTCATAGATTGGTTTAGAACAGCTAATCGTAAATTGGCCTAAGCTGTTTTCACAATTGATTTTAAAGCTAAGGTGAAGGTCTTGGATTTGATTCCCGAGTCGGACCACATGAGATAAGTAAGAAATGTTTAAAATTGGTATCCAGATTTAAGTATATCTTTGACATATAAAATTTAGAAAATTATGATAAAATGGAATACTTTTGTAGTTGTAAATAATTTACCTATTTTAAACGTAACAAAAATTTCTTACTTTTTCAATGGATGATCCAATTTTAATGATTCATTTATATATGATAGCTAGTGTTTCTCATATGGTCGTATTTGAATTTAATTAAAATCTCAATTTTTATTTATTTTTTTTTTTTTTTTTTTAACTTCACGCTGTATCCCTCATATAGCAGGGTAGGCAGAGGGAACCAGAGAACCTAGTGTTAAGACACTCCATTCTCTTTCAACAATTCCGTTCCTCACTTACCGCCGAATTGAGGCATTGCGTGTTAAGTAGCGGAACTCAACGCCGCGCTTTGCCTTGTTACCAAACCCAAGAAATGAAAATACTAAATTTGACATTTCCTGGAGTAGGAATTGAACCCACAACCTGTCGCGTTTACAGTCGTACGATTGTGCCTCTGCGCCACGATTGATTTGATTTGATGTCAATTTATTATTTATGTTAAAATTTTAACTAAAATTTAACAAATCATCATTTTAAAACCTAAACTCAAATCTTAGCTTAATTTAACTAACACTAATATAACAACAGCATACAAATAAACAACAGACCTGTTTGCCGTTGAGGATGCTTTAGCAAACTAGACGACAATGTGAACGGTTCACTAAATCCCTTCTGATTGTATGCACGTACGGACAAACCGACTGCGCCGGTTAATCCCCATACTACGAATTGGGGATCATCGTTGCTTATATTACGTTGAAGAGAGCCTGTTGCTATATCGTAAACCTATTTGGATGAAGAATTTTTTGTAACAATTTTAAAGGTAGGTTGTGGTTTTTGGTATATCTCTTCTCAGCCTCAGCTAATTTATTTTAGTATTCTTTTAATCTTGTTTTATATTTGGCCAAATTACTTAACCAATTGTAAATTGGTGCGGGTTTAAATCCATTTAAGATCAACATTTTATAAAAACCCTAGTATTTTTCTATATATATATTTTTTATTTCTTCTTTATCTTCACGCTGTATCTCGCATATAGGGGGGTAGGCAGAGGGGAAGCTGAGAACCAAGTGTTAAGACACTCCGTTCTCTTACAACAATTCCATTCCCCACTTTCCGCCGAATGGAGGCATTGCGTGCTGAGTGGTGGAACTCAACGCCGCGCTTTGCCTTGCTACCAAACCCAGGAAATGAAAATACTAAATTTAAAACTAACATTTCCTGGAGTGGGAATCGAACCCACAACCTGTCGCGTTTACAGTCGTACGCTTGTGCCTCCGCGCCACGACAGGCGTTATGTATTGATAGATTATTTCCAAATATTAAAAAATACTTCTTTTTCAACACATAATACGTTTTCATAAATACAATTTATTAACATTAATATGTTAATGTTACAGTCCATGGATTTATATATTTTTAATTAGAATACAGATATTCTGCCCATTTAAGGATATCCGGTATTAAATTTCGGCTTAGCATTTTACCTAAAGGACCAATAAAATATTACAGAAATTCAAAATTATCATAAGTAATTTATTACTATAAAATTTAGCCATATAAATACTTTTCGTTTTAAACCACATGACAATTTTAATGGAAAAAATAACCAACCTGCAATAGAAAAGACTGTCGCAATCCTCCATTTTTTTAATGGAAAAAATAACCAACCTGCAATAGAAAAGACTGTCGCAATCCTCCATCATGTCCTCGGATACAGGAAAGCCAGAGAGACTCATGTGTTACGTTCGTTATTACACAGTTCTTAACGGATGACGGCTTTTCTAAAACAAAATTATAACTGTACTTACTATAAAGTATACTTTACATTTTTTTGATTTATTTAATATAGGAATAGTTTTTTATAGACAAAAAGAACTTAAAAATTGTAAAAAAAAAAATCACAAATAAAGTTTTCACTAAAATTTAAAAAATATTTTAAAATATTGTTTTTTCTATAAATATTATATTTGTTGTAACCTTTGTATGGAGAAGAAATGCAAAACGAAAATATTTTATATTAATGTATTACAATATATAAAATTAATGAAATAAATGTTACACACTATAATCCACTATTACACTACTTTCGCACAAAATAACATACACGAAGCTAAGGTAACGCGTTATTAACGCATTATGTTACGTATGTTTTTATAACACTTACTCTCAGTCTTAGTACTCTACTATCAGTTGTCTTAAGCGATTGTATGAAGTAATAACATCTATAGCCTTTACATATATTTTATATGTATAAATGTGTTTTTCTCGCGTAATATTCATCTAGTGAGAAATAATAATTATAACCAATGTTAACAAAGTATACACTGGGGTAACTTCCGGTATAGCTCAAATTTTTGGGAATTTTTTAAACATTTGCCATATATTTTAGTAATAGTAGTAATTTATTACTCCTAAGCACACTAAAAGTTGAAAATACCTATAATTTGACATATAATTACCAGCAGGCAGTATATGGAACAAGCAAGGCGCCTCTTGTCTACCCACGGTGTTGGTACCCGCGCACTGCACCCAGCCGTAGTCCGCTGAACTGTTCACCACGTACAGGTATCTACCTAAACAACCAGGCAGGTTATAAATTATCTTAATTCTATTCTTCTCTAATAAGTACATTCTTAAATGAAAAACTTTTGAATGAAAAAAATTGATTCCTTTTTTTTTTTTTTTTTTTTTTTTTTTTTTTTTTTTTTTTTTATGGATAACGGATGGCAAACGAGCAGAAGGACCACCTGATGGTAAGTGGATACCTTCGCCCATGAACATCTACAACACCAGAGATGTTGTAGATGCGTTGCCAACCTAGAGGATACAGATGGAAGAGGAGGACAATGTAGTATTCCGTTCTCGGAACCACCACATTTTGGGGAAAGGATGGGTGGGAATGGGAAAACCTGGCTTACATGCCATCGAACCGGAACACATCATAAGATATTTGGCGGTTCGTCTTTGACATGATAGTGGTCGCGAGCCAGACGGGGGACGAACCTCCTACCACCAAACTAAATTTATCTAATGTCGCGTATTTGGCAATACATTTTTGGAAACTCGACGTTTCGAACACTTTAAAGTAGTCCGTGGTCAAAGATAGACTGAGTCTACCGTATTTTCGAATACTAAAATATACGCGATTAATCCGGTTAAAATAGCTTATCCTGCATTAACTTTTACTAATATAAGGAAAAAAATTATAAAAAATCAGTTTATCGAAAATATTCTATATTCTCGCTTTTTATGAAAATAGTTATTTTTTAATTATATTTATATGTTTATTTTAGAATAATTCAAATGAAATTTAACTGAAGTTTATAATATTTTATATTTTATGTTTTTACCAAAAATATTTAAATTATTATTTTAGAAACGATGACAATATCTCACCGAGAGTACTCTGTGCGTGCATTGCTTGCGAATTTAGTTCCAGCTTCGAATGTGTAGTACTGTTGAGCCACCATTGGTATGTCATAGGTTCCTATTAAAAAAGGAAACATAGAAATAAGTGTTTTGGCACTATTATCTCTTTTCACAAATAGGCAGAAAATAAAACATAAAAATAACAGGAAATATTAAATTCAATGGAGTAATACTTTTACTTAACGTAACTTTTACTTGTAAAATATTATTACTATTTATTAACTACTGCTATTTAAATATAATTCTAGTAATTAAATTATAAAGATTCAATATTTTTTTTCATTTTAAACTTCATGATTTCATATATTGATAAGTATTGAGCAATTTATGACAGGGTGTACCACAAGGTTTTGTACTTGGCTACTAACTCTTTCAACGTATGAAGATTAATTTTTAACCATTTAAAATCATTAATATTTCTTTGAAGCTACGCTATTCCGATAACACCTTCGTCATTAGATAATAAGCTCACATCTTGCTAAAGAGAAATTTCTATATGATTTTCTACAAATATTCGTGTTAATTGTAAACATTCAAAATAATACATACTTGAGGATTTGCATCTAATTCACAATCTATTTCAACTGTTTCTCCTCGAGCCGCTCGTAATGCCATGGGTTGTGATGACTTACACGCCGGTGTATCTAAATAAGAACAACATTTAAATATTACCTTTCTGATAAGTAAAAAGTATGAAATTAACTTCCACATCTCGATAAGTTCATTATAATATTTTTGATACTGTGAAGTCTTCTATTTTCGTTAAATTGTAACGATCAGTTTTAGCTGAGTAGTAAAGTAAAAAAACAAAGATATAATAAACTTAAAATGCAATCATTAATATACGTAATATATAAATATTAATATAATAGGAGGCATCCCTCTTATTTATTTCTTTATTTTTTTTGTTTTTACCAGAGAACCTAGTGTTAAGACACTCCATTCTCTTTCAATAATTCCGTTCCCCACTTTTTGCCGAATTGAGGCATTGCGTGTTGAGTGGCAAAACTCAACGCCGCGCTTTGCCTTGTTACCAAACTCAAGAAATGAAAATACTAAATTTTACATTTCCTGGAGTGGGAATCGCACCCACAACCTGTCGCGTTTACAGTCGCACGCTTGTGCCTCTGCGCCACGACAGGCTAACTTAAAGCTAACTTAACCTGTTAAAATAACTTTAAACCCGATTTTTATTGGTAATTGAATGTTTAAAAGTATTATTCAAATATTTACCTTATTTTTTGAAAGAAAGAAATATTCTTATAACTAATATTCATACATACTAACATTTGACATCTAATTGTAAAGGTTGACTCGAGCCCTCCCCTAGAGCGTTTCTTGCGACGCACACATAGTCTCCTGCGACACGCCTTGAAATACGCTGAAGTACTAGACTTTGGTTTGCTACTACTACACCTCCACCGCCTTTTACTGGTGTACCCTGTTGGGAATAAACAATTAAATTTATATTTAATCAAGTGACTTAAAAAAAGTAATTATATATAACTTTTTACTGGGTGAGCCAATTTTGATGATTTTTTTTATTTATAGTGTTAAGTGTAGTTTCATGTGGTTTATTTTAAATTTAATAAATATTTGGCGAGTAATTTTTGAGTTATTCTTAATAATTATACTGTTTAGTGCATTTTCTTTGAGTCACTAATGTTTTTTTTTTGTTGAAATCTGAATTATTTTGATTTCATATATGTTTTTTAAGTGGCACACATTTCTCACATTTGCTATTGTAATTAGAAAGAACCTAGGACTTAAAAGTCAAAGTCAAAGTCAAAGTCAAATAATTTTATTCAAAATAAGAATTCAAAATAAGAGTTACAAGCTTCAGTTTTTGAACGTCAAATAATTTACCACCGGTTCACTAAATTTAATGCCTCAGACCTGAGAAGAACCGGCGCAAGAAACTCAGCGGCACTTTTTTTTTTTTTTTCCGTTCAAACATTCCGTTTTCCGCTTCCCACCCGAATATGATACATTGCGTGGATTTCGAACCCACAACTTCAGACATATTAATTATAACTCGAGTTTATCCCGCAAAACAACTTAGACAGAAAGAACCTAGTTTCTCACGCCGTTTGCTACTTTCTGCCCAATTTCAAGACATTTCGTTTTAAGTAGCGGAACTTAACGCCACGCTTTATCTTACCAGAGAAATGAAAACAACTTAAATATCTTTCCCTAAGTGGGAATAGAACCCACGACCGATCGCGCTTACAGTCAAACTATCCGAATGCGCCATGATTGCCTCATAAAATCATTAATAAATAATAAAAACTACTCAACTCAGAACAGTATTTAAATGTATTATATTACCTTTATTAGATTCCTAATGGACATGAATAATGCATGGCTTTTAATACCTAATCTATTAACGTTAAATCAATAGCTGAAAATCAGATTTGATTTAACGTAATTGTTTGACAATTAAATGAACGATACTATAAATGAACGAGGCTATCGTGGCGCAGTTGCAGCGTATGAGTGTAAACGCGATGGTTATTGGGTTCGATTCCCGCTCAGGTCAAAAAATATATAATACATAAATAACTGAAAGCGGCAGTGTATCAAATTTAAATGTTTTTTTAAACGTTTAAAGTTTCCAAACTGAGATTTTGATATGAAAAATATTAAATACGAGTATATAATAACGTTGTTACAGCTTTTCGTTTCGTGTCAAATACGGAAGGTAATGTGTTGTAATCCAAATTAAACATTTTAGTTAATATCTAATACGCAAGCAAAGAAAGGTGAAAAACAAACTCGCTGTAAACCATACAAATACAGACTGTCGATTTGATTCTATACGGCTCATATTTTAATTGTTTTCATATCTTTGCTCTTTTAAGTCAAAGCGCGGCGTTGAGTTCCGCCTCTTACCACACAATGTCTCATATTCAAACTGAAAATAGCTAACGGAGCGTCTTGATACTAGGTATGAATACTTTGGTTACCCTTCAAAAGAAAGCTTGAAGCTGTTTTTTTCATAAATATTTAGTAATATTTGGTATACTTACATTATGGGTGAAGTAAACATGAGTGTGCCAAGGGTTGGCCCGCACCATGCAGTCCAAGTATACGTCTGAACCTTCCACTACTCTAGTGGCATCCAAATTGGCACCCAATTCTAATTTCACGACTGGCAAATCTATAGAAAAAGATATGTTATTATGCTTTTGTCATAAAATTTTATTTAACAATGACATTCTTACTGGCAATGCCAAACCGATTTCAACTGAAATATACTAAAAAATTAAATTATTACGAATAACTCCAAAACTACTCGTCAGATCTTAATGAAATTAAAATGGAACCACATCAGAAGCACTAGCTTTTATATAAAAAAGGAATCATTAAAATACAAATACAAAATACATATACAAAATAATTTATAACTTTCATTGTAAGATTTTCTGTTAGATTGTGATTGGAGCCCTCTTTTAAACAAGAAATGCCTGTATTAGAATTCCCCGCTCTTCCACAACAAATATTATAATATAATTTAATTACAATATAATTGCTATTTGTATATTTGTATATTGTATTTGTTGTATTGTGTGAGTGTGTGTGTATGTGTATGTGTGTATGTGTGAATGTTAGTGTGGGTGCGTGCGTGTGCGCGCGCGTGTGTGTACGTGTGAGAAAGTATGTTCGCCGAGTAAAAATACACAGTAACACATATTAAAACCGGTCGAATTTAGAATGTCCTGTTTTTTGGAAGTCGGGTAAAAAAATATGTAATTACATATTGTTATAGTATTTTATTTAATATTGTAAGACTGACTATATTAATATTTCATAATTTTTAATAAAGAAACTTTTGAACGCCTGTCGTGACGCAGAGACACAAGCGTGCAACTGTAAATGCGACAGGTTGTGGGTTCGATTCCCACTCCAGGAAATGTTAGTATTTTCATTTCCTGGGTTTGGTGACAAGGCAAAGCGCGGCGTTGAGTTCCATCGGCGATCGGAGTGCCTTCACACTAAAGATAAAGAGATTGTCTGCCCTGGTATATGATAAAGCATGAAGCTAAAAAATCCCACGAGTCGAACTTGAAACTGCTGGGACTCAAACATATTACAGCTAGTAAAACATCTATTAAAGATTTTCTTAAATATATTGTTCCGATCAACCCTAACTCTTAAAACAATAACATTATACAAAACCAATCGCAAAAAATTCCATTTACTTTAAAAACCTATTCAAATGAACTCTATTTCGAAATGGAGCCCATTTTGTATAGTTGCAAGTAAAATAAAACCGAAAAAATCTTTTCAATTCACTCACTCTATAGATAGATCCTAAAATGACTGGACTAATCAAGAAATGTCTCTGTATGTCTTTTTCATGTAGCTTCTCTGAAATATTGTTAAGAATGCTTTTTGCATTTATTGTTAGTTGTTTGGATAACGTCATTTATATTCAGTATTTTAAGGCTTTTCTGAGATTGTATTTCTGTTATGTGCTTCTACATAACTTTTTACTGGATGAACCAATTTCGATGATTCTTTTATATGATAGCTACTGCTTTTGTTGTAGTCCCATTTAAATTTTGTTAAGATCTGACGAGTAGTTTTTGAGCTATTCGTAATAATGTTATTTTTTGGTGTATTTTATTTGCAAAACGTTTTGTTCTTTTATTAAAATATTTATTATGTATTAAGTAATAATAAAAGCCTTTATTTCAGAGAACTTTACAAATAACTAGTTAACTTATTAATATGATACATCGACATCGACAATTTTCTCTTTGCCCTGTTTTGGCAAAGGCCTCCTCCAATTCCTGCCATTCTAATCTACTCTTTGTTTTTCTTGTCCATAAATTTCCTGCTATCCCTTTTATCTCGTCTTCCCAACGTCTAAACTGTCTTCTCCCCCCTCTTCCTTTTCCCGTCTCTTTGGTACCAAAAAATAATAGACTTATTCCATTTTTATTATTATTTATTATTATTATTTTCCCCAAAGTGAGAATTGAACCATCGTACTCACAGCTTATTACTTCCACTGCGTCACGATGGCCTCATACTATAATATTCTATTATTTATGCATTTTAATAGAATATTACTTTAATATTAGATATTTTAAAAGTAAAATATAAATAGACCCCTTTTAATCAAATATTCATTAGTTGTAATGAACTTGGATACTTGAAGCTTTCAAAAGCTTTTTCTATGAACTTTAGTTTATAGCGTTTTTTTTCTAAATGGTGGCAATGGCTCCAAGTTACTCGTAAGAAAAAGATTGTACTATTCAGTAGACTAATTTTACAACACGGTTTTTTTGCATATACCTTACATTAGATTCTTTAATAAGATATACCTTTAAATTATAAGTATAATCCCAGATGCCAGTCACAGTGCAAAAATCAAAATATTAAAATATATATATTATTCAATATTTTCATTTCCTCGTTCTGGTAACAAGGCGAAACGCGGCGTTAAGTTCCGTCACTCAGCACGCAAGACCTTAAATCGGCGAAAAGTCCCTGTATCCTGCTATATGCGGGATATAATATGAAGTTAAAAAAAGAAAAAAATATTTAAACAACATACGTTGTATTTCCAATTTGAAGCCATCTTCATGAGTAGAGTGAGGTAGCGATGGCTGAGACGCCCTACAAGAGAGGACTCTCCCAGCATCTTCGATTACTGGCACAAATGTCAGTGTACTCCGTGTTACATTACCATCTGGCGATACCTGTTAGAAAAAGGATACTATAAATATGTGTTTTTCATCTTTTCAGATTTCATAGCTTCAGTTTTACGCTTTAAATATTATAACGTTGAATCGAACCCCGTACCACGTATTTTACGGTCCAAAACATTAGTTATTAGTCCTATAGTATTAAATGTCCATTTATTAGTAATATGTACCTATATCTCTCCACTATGTCAAAACAAACCGCGACGTTAAGTTCCGCCACTCAACACACAATGTCTCGAATTCAATCTTACTACTAGGTTCTATGTGCTTACCTTGCTACGAATATATGCATAAGAATAAAGCTAAAAAATATATTTTTTTCACTTACACGTTCCTTAACACTATTCAGTTTAGTCCCTCCTTTCCACCAAGATATGTTAGGTTTTGGCCGGGCTCCAGCTGCAGCGCAGGTCAACTCAGCGCTTCTACCTGCTACCAGTGGCCTGGCTCCGCCCAGCAGACGTACCCACAGTGGACGTACTGAGGACAAGAGATTGTATTGAATAATGTACTAAAAGTTAGTTAAATCCAGCGATAATTAAAAAAAGATGGTACATGATAAGAGCCTGGTCAAAAATCGTTATTAGAATTTTATAAAAATATTTCAATATTAATATGTGGTATTTTTTTGTGATTTGCCTGTATTTCTCTTTTTCACATTTTTTTCGTGTTTCATGTTTATTTATTACGAAAACTATGCTAAGGCAGGTGTATGTAATTTGGCATACTTAAATTTTAAACATAGAAAATGTGGTAAAAGCATTGACTTTCACTTTTTGCTCTGGTTATATTGATAACCAGACAAAAAATTTCCCCGAGAGGAAACGAACCCGTAGCTGTAAATATAAGCGAAATATGAACTGAAGACAGCTCATTCAATGAAAAATATAAACATTTATTTTACCACGTAAAATCAACAAATATTACATTTGATGTGTTATGATTTTGCTGAAATTCAGAATTTATGACAGCCTTTGAAATCTGTTTACGTATCAATTTTAATAAGCGTTTCAGGTAATCGGGTTAAATTAGCGTATAGTTGACAAGTGTTTAGAATGATTTCATTTGACAGTGAATATAACTTTAATAATTAATTATTACAATTTTGATAAACGCCTGTCGTGGCGCAGAGGCACAAGCGTGCGACTGTAAACGCAACAGGTTGTAGGTTTGATTCCCACTCCAGGAAATGTAAAATGTAGTTTTTTCATTTCTTGGGTTTGGTAAAAAGGCAAAGCGCGGCGATGAGTTCCGCCACTCAACACGCAATGCCTCAAATGGGCGGAATGTGGGGAACGGAATTTTTGAAAGAGAATGGAGTGTTTTAACACTAGGTTCTCAGGTTCCCTCTGCCTACCCTGCTATATGCGGGATACAGCGTGAAGTTAAAAAAAAAAAAGATTTGATCACTTAGGTAGAACATGTACTAGACATGACTTATTTTCTTAATGTTCTTAACATAATATAAATATCATGAATATAAATCCTAAGACTACTTTCCATATATAGTATGGAATAATTGAATGTTGATCTCTCAGTTCCGAAGATCTTTCATTTATGAGATATTCCAGATCTTTAATTTTTATATGTTAACGGAAACTGCTTATCATACTGAATTAACTAACTAAATTTTATGCTAAGACAGTAATTTTTTCTTATAATTTAGCTAGTTCATTAAAAAACATTTTTAGAAAACTTATAAAAAATTGAACGCAGCGGGACTCGAACCCGCGCTTCTTGGAAACCGTCCAAGCGCTCTGACCGCTAAGCCATGCGTCGAAATTTTTATACACTTGTTACAACCTATTTATATTGTTAGCGTCTCTGTAGAGAGATTTTTACAAATTTCTGCTATCCAAAGACTATTTCTAAGAAACTATCGTTTGGCAAGAGAGAATATGTGCTAATGCTATATATTAATTATTTTTAATAGTTTTAAAGTGACACACTTAGGAAACGAAGTCAAAAACGTTCGAGTCCCGCTGCGTTCAAAATTTTATACGTTTCCTAAAACTGTTTTTCGTTTACGTAGTTTACCCAGGAAATGAAAAATTCTATTTCCTGGAGCTATATTTTTATCACCCATATATATTTTTTCATAAATATATTCAATGTACAGATAATTTTTATACTATTTTATAATAATAATTTGTCTCATAAATCGAATTCTAAGTAACAACCACTGTCAGCCAAATACAGGCTTCAGTAACTTCATTTTGCTAAAAACGGTAGACAATCTAAGCTAAATTACCTCCCAGTATAAGAGTATTTTGGCTAAATAAACATGCTTTTGTCTGTGGCTTTTCACGTTTGTACTTGAAATTAGTTCGTTGCCACAAAATGCTGACGCTCTCTCGAATTTTGAACTAGTCTACAAATTGAAATGGAGTTTGTTCTATTTTCTGTGTTCCATGTTACTTTATGTTTACGTCACTAAGTGCTTTGGAGTAAGTGTATTCTTGTACACGTTGGTTCTGGGTTCAAATCTCATTAGCGAAACATTTTAAACATTACTCTATTCTGATAAGACAAACAGCAGCGTTTAGTTCCGCCTTAAATGCATTTTGACAGTAAATTATTATTAAATATTACATAGAAACAAAACACTAATTCTTCCTTTATCTACTTGTAAATACACACTTTTCAACATATGAAATATATATATTTCATATGTTGAAAATTTTATATGCTTGTGATGATGATGATTAGTCCGACCGATTTCGGCCATGGCGACCACTTCGGCTCCCTATCGGTTATCGGCGCTTTTGCGCTCGAAGATGGCTGATGTAGCCAATCTTCTTGGTGAATCGACGTGCACACAGAGCTCACGTCAAATCCCCATTTTCATAATTATAATGAATGGCAGCAGGTTGTCGGGCCTTAAGCAGGTTGTCAGCTTTGCGCTGCTCCTCAAACTCGCGCGTCCACCTCTTGACAAACCCGCGCATATGCTTGTATATTGTAATTTTTTATAAAATGTTGAATAGAAAAATAAGTCACTAATTCCTTGTTTATCATTTTAAAATACCAATTTTTAAACATATAAAAATAAGCTTATAGAAACATAAAACAAGCGCTATTAGGCACTAAATATCGCATTTTGTTGACAAAAAAAACAAAAAAAACTTTTTAAATTAATTTTAAAATACGCTTCAAGTGAGAATCAAACCCAAACCAACGATTATCAGCATTTTTAGACGTGCTACAGTGACATCTAGGATGATGAACATTTTTTGTTTCAAAATTCATTCATCACAGTAATATACTAAGACTGATTAAATTGATCCTATATGGTATAATTTTCACGCATGATTCATAATACGATTTTAATATAACTTAATGGAACTTACCTGTGACAGGGAAATTAAATGTATGAAATTTAGGGTTCCGTGAAAATATTAAACGCGCAATATTTATGGGCTTAATTTTTTTGTTTTTTTCTTCATTTTTCTTAAATTCACTCTGTATCCCGCATATAGCGGGGTAGGCAGAGGGAACCAGAGAATCTAGTATTAAGACACTTCATTCTCTTACAACATTTCCGTTCCCCACTTTCCGCCAAATTGAGGCGTTGTGTGTTGAGTGGCGGAACTTAACGCCGCGATTTAATTTTTTTATAATTTAAAATATTCTCTGTGAAACAAAGTTCCAATATCAAACAAGCTCAGTCTCAAAAACAATGCTTTATCCCGCATTGCTATGGTTAACACTAGGTTCACCCTACTAACAGCTGAGTAGACGGAGTGAACCTAGTGTTAAAACACTCCGTCGTGTAGTGTTATGACACTCAAAAGAGTCTAAAGTTCTTAACCTCAAAAGAGGAGAACATACAATGGAATATCTTATCACTAGGTTCTGTTTACCTATCCTTCAATATATTAGAGAGATGTACTCGTATATAGATTGAATTGGTATATCACTCTGTCCAATTCTATTCCAGTTATTCTAATAGATTTTTTTTTATATTTTTGTATTATAAGAGATTGCTATTAGTATTTGAAATCACGTCAGTGTAAAACAAATAAAATATTTACCTTGCCTTTTATATTGTATTGATACACATTTTATAGTTAATTGTATGAAAAATTATCAAAGTCAAAGTCAAAGTCAAAGTCAAATAATTTTATTCAAAATAAGAAGTTACAAGCTTCATTTTTTGAACGTCAAATAATTTACCATCGGTTCACTAAATTTAATGCCTCAGACCTGAAAAGAACCGGCGCAAGAAACTCAGCGGGACTATTTTTTTTTTTTTTTATATTCGACAATGGTTTACAATTCTTTATTAATGGCAATGATACCTTTGAAACAGACTGGAGCGAGCATTTCATTCCCAAGGTGTGTTATCATTTATAAAATCACTAATTAGGTAATAACCTTTAACACACAAACGTCTTTTTACAATTTTTTTAAATTGTAAAATGGAAAGTTCTCGGACGTTTTCTGGGATCCTATTGTAAAAGTACCAGAATAGTTGTAGTAGTATCACTATCATTTGCTTCTTTATATTTTATTCTCATTCTAACTTACATGTTTAATCCAATAAATAAATAATATTTCAGTACTCTAATTAGTAACGCTATTCACTTTTGATGTTTTTATAAGAAAATTAATCCAAAAAAAAATATAAATCACTTCGTTCCTATTTGTTTGCATTTCA
Organism: Philaethria dido; assembly: GCA_033558755.1. Lineage (NCBI taxonomy): Eukaryota > Metazoa > Arthropoda > Insecta > Lepidoptera > Nymphalidae > Philaethria > Philaethria dido. The sequence continues at coordinate 192,128 of JAKGSA010000821.1, forward strand.
AGCTTATTATCTATAATATATATATATTTGGACTTGCATCCCTGAATACCAAATAATACGTATTTTTACAAGTCCTATGGTTAAGAGACCTCGGTTGACCTTCAAGAACACAGTATCAATAATATTGGAGGAAGGTCACGTAAACATCATGAGGACCCCCCGGAGAGCATGTATGAAGAGGTTAATGAACTGAGACCGTCAAATTTGGCGCCCCTTTCTCTTTGACTACTCCGCTAGGGACAAAAACTGAAGCATATATGTATTTTTGTACAAAATATTTTGGAAATACCAAAATATACACGGAACCAGTTACAATAATCACGATTCATGTTTGTCAATTTTTGCTACTCCATCATTAAAATTCAATTTATAATAAAGTCAGCGTCAAAGTTATTAAGATTTTTTTCTTTGAAAAATGAATTGACCACTTGGTAGCATCTGTTCTAAATATTTTTATATAAACTTAATATATTTTAAGAACAAACACTGAAGAGTTTTAGTCATAATCAATCAGGCAAAAAATAATTAATTATAATAAAACGGACTAGGATTACGGCTAATACCTCCCGGTATCGTAGGTATGGGAATACCTGGATTATAAATATGAACATTCATCAGATATGATTTTATTAAGCAAGATCAAGCAAGCGAAGCCGCGGGTAACTACTAGTAATACTATAAATCAAAAATGTTATGAGACTTTGAAATTGTATCGTAAAAATAGTCGTAACGCCTGTCGTGGCACAAAAGCACAAGTTTGCGACTGTAAACGCGACAGGTTGTGGGTTCGATTCCCACGCCACTCAGCACGTAGTGCCTCAATTCGGCGGAAAGTAGGAGACGGAGTGTCTTAACACTAAAAAAATTGGTATAGCAGAGTAAAATAGAAGATAGTGTCAAGACACTCCGTTCACCTGTTTCCTTCCGCGTTCAAGCCATTACGTGTTGAGTTGCAGAACCCATCCCCTTTCCAATCTCATAAAATATGGGAGAAGCAAGATAAACAAAGAAAGAAATATTGTAAGGCGTATAAGGGTGTCATGGTGTAAAGTGGGGGTACACTGAAATATACCCCATAGCAACGGTTCATAGTAATTTATCTTGTTTTGTTTCAGAGACAACATCTTAGGGAATAAATTAATCTTAATACTAAGAGATTTGATTTAAATAATGGAGATAAAATGAAATTGGGTGAAGCTTTAAGCTCTTAATAAAGCTTAGAAAATATTTTGTACTTTTCAACGTAGTATTTACATCAATATAATTCGAAATGAACTTGTTGTGTTTTAGGTTTTTTACCGACTTCTAACAAAGAAGCTTTATCAATTCAAAAAATCCTGTGCTAATGGATTTTAACTTTTTACTGAACTAATTTTGATGATTCTTTTTTTATATGATAGCTTGTGCTTCCGATGTGGTCCCATTTAAATTTAGTTAAGATATGACGAGTAGTTTTTGAGTTATTCGTAATAATTTTACTCTTTATTTGCATTTTATTTTAAGTCGATTTCTTTTAGTTTTCGCGAGAATTCAAAAATCTTTTTTTAATGCTCAACTTAGTACCAATATGTCAAATTTAAGCTATTTACGTCCACTTATTTGGTCTGTATGTTGTGAGCCACTTAGCAACGCAAGCATTATAAGCATATAGAGAATAACTTTTTTTTAGCTTTACTCTGTATCCCGCATATAGCAGGATAGGCAGAGGGAACCTGAGAACCTAGTGTTAAGACACTCCATTCCCCACTTTCCGCCGAATTGAGGCATTGAGTGCTGAGTGTTGGAACTCAACACCACGCTTTGCCTTGTTACCAAACCTAGGAATGAAAATAATAAACATTTACATTTCCTGGAATGGGAATCGAACCCACAGCCTGTCGCGTTTACAGTCGCACGCTTGTTACATACATAGCAGAATAACATAATTAAAATTTTAACAAAAAAAAGAACACAACTAACTAACCATTGCCCTTTTTTTTAGTAGTCGGTTAACAAAATATTTAAACAACAAACTATGAAACGGTTGCAAATGATTATATCGAGAATCTATCGTTTTTTTTTTTTAATACCATATTACACAGATACTAGGAAAAAGGGCGCTTGAACTACATCAAAATGCCAATTAGCTGATACAGATTAAAATCTTTAGGAACCTCTTAAAACAAATTGATGAAACAAGAGTTATTTTGACGGTATTCTTTGAATTTGCAAGTTTATTTTTCCTTTATTAACCGATTTCAAAAAAGATATATAGTTTTAACATTTCTTTTTTATATGATAGTGATTCTAATGTGGTCCATTTAAATCTAGTTTAGATCTGATTAGTAGTTTTTGAGGTATTCGTAATAATATTTATTTTCCCCACTTTCCGCCGAATTGAGGCATTACGTGCTGAGTGGCGGAACTCAACGCCGCGCTATACCTTGTTACCAAACCCAAGAAAATGAAAATACTGAACTTTTATATATATTTCCCGGAGTGGGAATCGAACATACAACCTGTCGCGTTTATACTCGCACCCTTGTGCCTCTGCGCCATAAGCTTGCTTGTAGTTTGCTATGGTATAAGCTTGCGACTGTAAACGTGATAGGTTGTGGGTTCGATTCCCACTCCAGGAAATGTTAATTTTAGTATTTTCGTCTCCTGGTTCTGGTAACAAGGCAAAGCGCGGCGTTGAGTTCGCCACTCAGCACAAATGCCACAATTCGGCGGAAAGTGGGGAACGGAGTGTCTTAGCACTAGGTTCTCTCTGCCTACCCTGTTATATGCGGGATAGCTTCACGCTACAGCGTGTAAAACTGATTAAGGAAACAGTAATTTTTTATAATAAGTACTCTTTGAAAAGCGGATGCTGAGAAATAAAATCGACAATTTTTAACGATTGCATAAATATGTTACAGGAATATTTATGTTACGTATAGTTTAATTGGCTAAAAGGCTTGGTATGTAATTCAAGAAGCGTGGTTTACAATCTAACTGCGTTTTATAATGTATACAAATATTTTTGTATGTATAATATATATCCCTTTTAAATTTAATTAAGATCTGACGAGGGGTTTTTGAGTTATTCGTAATTTTCGACTTTTTAGTGCACTTTATTAAAAATCTAAATTATTTTGATTATTATTTAACAAGAACAGAAAGTGTAATAAAATATATTCTATTTCCCTTATAAATCCTCTTCTAAAAACCAAAACGTCAATATCAATAGCAAAAGCCGATAATACATCTCCCCGAAGCTGTCAATTAAAGGGAACTTTTGATAAAAATCTCTTTGATACAAAAAGCCTGAATATTATTATGCGAGAGTTTAAAATTTATGAATGTATTTAGAGGTCTGTCCACGAGGAATAAGGTACAGGAAACATAAGTTAAGACCGAGTTTAAAAATAAAAGAATTCGAGTTGCTTTTTTAACATTGAATGCGGCGTTTAGTTAAGGATATGTAATATATTGAGGTATCTGCGGTTACTTTGTTTTAATTGTAATACGAATACGTATTTTTGAGACCATCGTGGCGCAGTGGAACGGCGTTTGACATTATTTACGATTGATTGTGGGTTCGATTCCTACATATGGCAAATATAATAGAGTTAGTTTCATTTCCCTGCTCTCGAAGTTCTGTCACTTAACACGCAATGTCTTGAAATCGAACGGAAACTAGCGAACTGAGTGTCTTAGCTCTAAGTTTTCTATGTCTGACTTGTTTTGCGGGATTTATCCCGCACGCTTTAGCGTGAAGCTGTTTCACTTATTTGAAACCATGGAGTTTTATATCATGTGTGATGAGTTGTGTTATGACACAATAATTTCTCCTACTACTCTTTGATGCGGGAAAAAGCGTGAGACTGAATTTTTGAATCTAGATGTCGTCTGTAACTTCATATCATTTCTTGGGTTTGGTAACAAAGCAAAGTGCGGCGTTGAGTTCCGTCACTCAACACGCAATGCCGCAATTCGGCGGAAAGTGGGGAACGGAATTGTTGGAAGAGAATAGAGTGTCTTAACACTAGGTTCTCTGGTTCCCTCTGCCTACCCTGCTATATGCGGGTTACAGCGTGAAGTTAAAAAAAAAAAGTTTTTCGTTTCCTAAGTGGAGAACTTAGTGTTTCGTCACTAAGTACTTTTTTTAAGCTTATCTGAATACAAAATACGAAAATTCACTTAAAATAATTAAAATATTTATTTTTCAATATATTGTCCAACCCATTATTGTAAACGATTACCTGTATTTATTTTGTGGTGGATTGTTTGTGGTATTTTGCTTAATTAGTACTGACATGTAAAGTCATGTGAATATTATTAAAAATACTAACAAATATAGGGTGTCCCAAAATTAACGCAAGATTTGTATTAAATAGAAAATGCCATTTTAGTCTTTTAATAGCGAATGAATAATGAATATAATAGCAAATGGCGGCAAAGTCAAATCTTGCGTTAATTTTGGGACACCTTTATTTTGTTCCATATAAATTATTGTAGTCATTATAATACAATGAATGCCTCAATTTGGCGGAAAGAGTGGAACGGAATTGTTGTAAGAGAATGGAGTGTCTTAACACTAGGTTTTCAGGTTCCCTCTGCCTACCCTGCTATATGTGGGACACACCGTGAAGTTAAAAGAAAAAAAGAAATTATAATACAATTTGTAATTTCATAATATCTAAAATTACAATATTTTCTATTATTAAAAAAGGAAACTGACTTCAAACAAAATACACTAAAAAGTAAAATAATTACGAATAGCTCAAAAACTACTCGTTAGATCTTAAGGGAATTTAAAGGGAAATCCAGAAGTACTAGCTAGTATGTACAAAAAGAATCATCAAAATTCGTTCAATCAGTAAAAGTTATGTATTAAGAACAGTTTTTTTCTAGGTTTTTTAAAAATAACAATATTTTTATTGTAAATGAAATAAAATATAATAGAGGCCATCGTGGCGTAGTGGTCAGTATACAACAGACTGTAAGCGCGATTGGTTGTGGGTTCGACTCCTACACGGGACAATGATTTTTTTTTTCAGCTTCACGCTGTATCCCGCACATAGCAGGGTAGGCAGAGGGAACCTGAGAACCTAGTGTTAAGACACACCGATCCCTACTTTTAACGTTCCCCACGTTGAAGAAACATAAAAATATTTTAATTATTTTCATGTATCTTCTCTAGTATATCTGGTAACAAACGAACGAAGAACGGCGTTGAGTTCCGCCACATAAACATACAATATCTCGAATTCGGACGGAAAGCGGCGAACGGCTAAATTATTCTAACATTGGGGTTCTCTGATTACCCTGTTATGCAGTATAATGCGTGAAGCTGTTTTTTAAATATAATTAAGGCTCTATAATAAAAAATATACTACATTTATAACTAAAAAGTACAAAAAAACATACAATACAAAATTCAAAAGAAATATATCAAATAAAAAACTTACAATTTACGTCAATCGTCAGTGTCTCGGAGAGTGGAGTTATCGAAGGGTCCGTCACCGCCTGTAACAAACAGATGTTTTAAAGAAAATCTACCTTCAAATTAAATTATTTTACCTTAAGCTTACCTGGTGTACGTTTATATATACCATTATATACTTATTATTTAATAGACTCACCTGTAAGTATGTAAAAGTAAAAACGGGGAACGGAATACCTCAACAATAGGTTCTCTCTGCCTATCCTGCTATATGAAGGATAAAGTTAAATGCTTATTTTTTGTTTAAGTATCTAATACTTTACGAGAACAGGTGAAAGTTTGTGGGGACAGTTGGATATTTGGTCTTCCACACATAATCTCTTGAACACAATATGATGAAACTACAGTAAAATCGCCTGCTCGTATAAGCGAGAATAACACAAATTAGTATTTTATTTAAAATATGTTTAATGTGACCATAATATATTCTTTCTTTTTTTTATTGATCAAAGGCGGAAAACGACAAGAACCACCTGATGGTAAGTAGATACCTTCGCCCATAGACATCTACAACACAAGAGGAGATGTAGATGCGTTGCCGACCTAGAGGATACTGATGAAAGGAGAGGAGACAATGTAGTGGCCACGGCAGTCCGCCATAGGAACCACCATATTCTAGGGAAAAAATGAGTGGGAATAGGGGAAACCTGGCTTACATGTCATCAAGCCGGAACACATCATTAGATATTTGGCGGTTCGTCTTTGACGTGAAAATGGTCGCGAGCCAGTTGGAGGACGGACCTCTTACCACCTAACTACAGGGATACCCGCCTCTTACGGGGTGCTACCCAGCGGCGGAGGGTATAATAATGATATAATTGTATTGTAACCCCGTCCCCTCATAGTGAAAATAATGAACCCTAACGCAAAATAATGTCAATACCAAGAAATTTTATAGCAACAAGGAACAATAGAGAACGGAGTGCTGTGACACTAGGTTCTCACTGAAACCGCTATACAGAAAAATCCATGAAGCTGTTTTCTTTTAAGAAAAAAATCATAAAATCGCAACATTTTAAAATTATTATAACTGTTATTTTATACACATATTCCAACTTAACTTGTAATCAGAATAATTAATATGACTTCAATATTTCATACTGTACTCAAAGTATTTAATTTCGTTGCTTAAATATAATTGGTCTTCATATCGGTTGTGTATGTTTCATTAAAGAGATACGTTATTATTTAATCTTACTTTATCTCATATTGAAAATATGCCGTTTGCTGGCACAAAGAAAATAGTTATTCACTTTGTAAATTGCATGAAGTCCGTGATTTCAAAACCATTTTGCTAATTTGTAAAACATATATACATACATAGCTTCACACTGTATCCCGCATATGCCAGGGTAGGCAGAGGGAACCTAGTGTTAAGACACTCCGTTCCCCAACTTGTAAAACGAAGAGTTATATCACTATGTCCTCTCTACTTGTCATAATTTGAAAGAGAGATTTTTTTTATTGATAATGAATGGCAAACGAACTGAAGCCTGATGGTAAGTGGTTACCTTCGCCCATGGACATCTACAACACCAGAGATGTTGTAAATGCGTTGTCGACCTAGCCACCAATGCCACCTCAGTCTACCTGTGACCTGTGACTGTGTAGTGTTCGAAACGTCGGGTTTCCAAAAATGTATATCCGAATACTAAAATATACGCGATTAATCCGGTTAAAATAGTTTCATTTAATAAACAAACATACTTTTCTATTTATAAAACTATAAATGTAATAATAAAGTTAGGAAAAATTTTATGTTTCATTACCTGACAAGTAACATCGGCTCCTAGGTCTGCGCGTTGTAGCGTGAAGGATACGGCAGCTCGAGCTTCAGAATTGGCTAGCAATGCGTGTGATTTCCACCAAGACACCCGAGCAGCTGGACGACCTAGATATTTAAAAATAAGAATATTCTATTAAATTTACTAAGCTAATATATATTTAGAGACCGTCGTGGCACAGAGGGACAGTGAGTGTATGTAGACATTTCGTTGTGGATTCGTTTCTCACTCAGGGAAATGATTTTATTTAAATTATCTACATTTTTTTCTAATATGCTACAGAAAGTATATAACGTAGTGTCCTGACATTAGATTCTCTTTGACTATCCTGTTATACAGAAAAAACGTGTTACTGTAAAAAATAAATGTTACTATAAAAGTTATTGATCAAAAAAATATTATATAAAACTCCTTCCTGGCCCAAATAGAAGCCGTTGAAGAGTACTTGAGGCTATCATGAGTTCGATTCTCAAGAAATTCTAAAGACATAATTACATACAAATTATGGAATTTGCATCAATGGACTTAAATCCATGTCCTTTTGAATAATATATATATATAAGCGCTCTACAACCAATTAAAATACTACTGTTAAAAATATTAATAGGATAATGGATATTTTATTAATGAAAACCTATTTAAAAGAGAGAAGCACGGTGTTGATTTCGCTACTCAACACTCGATATCGGACCAACAGAACGGGATTCTTCAAGATGGGGACTTCTTCAAGATTTTTTTCTTCACCTGATTCATATGACCCAAAATTTTTGACACTTTCAGCGTAATAAAACGTGTTTCTATGAAAGTAGTACCTACTTTCATGGAACACATTTTATTATACCAAAAGTGTCAAAAATTTTGCGTCATATGAATCAGAAAAAGACAAAATCCTAAAGAGTAACCCCACTACACTTTTTGTCATTACTCTGTTATACGGAAAAGGTGTGAAATACATAGTGAATAAAAAAAATACAATAACTATACTATTCGTTTTACAATTTTATTTTAACTTAACTTAAGCCTATATGAAATCTCAATCAATTGATTTTGAATATTTCTTTAACTAAAATAAAACCATTACTAACAATGTTTTATTAAGTTATTCACGCCCGATAAGGATATTTAATAGAAGAAAAATATTTAAATGGGGAAAGTGTGAGGTTGTGTTCCACCACTTATAAGTTATAACTATACAGTACACTCTATGACAATCCTGTTACACAGGAAAAAGCGCGAAGCTGGAAGAAAAAGACTGTAGATACTAAATACAATTACAATTTTTATTTTAAATCAACTCAAACGTATATGTTGACTTAATTAATCGATTCAATTTGCTAAGCCTCTGTGCATTTCATTATCCTTTCATAGAAGATCAAAGCGATGAAGTGTCTTTGGATAGATTGACACACACATAACATTGACATGCCGTACAAGATTATAGACAAGTGCAGTGTATAACTATAAATATGATTGGTTGTGGGTTCGATTCCCACTCCAGAGAATGAAAAAAAAAATATATTTTTTTTTTACTTCACGCTATATCCCGCATATAGCGGGGTAGGCAGAGGGAACCAGAGAATCTAGTGTTAAGAGACTCCATTCTCTTTCAACATTACCGTACCCCACTTTCCGCCAAATTGAGGCATTGCGTGCTGAGTGGCGGAACTCAACGCCGCGCTTTGCCTTGTTACCAAACCCAATAAATGAAAATATTAAATTTTACATTTCCTGGAGCGGGAATCGAACCCTCTGCGCCACGACAGGCGTTGACATTAAATATTTATAATTATTATTATTTGCACGCAATGCTTCAATTTGATGTAAAATGGTGAATGAAAATCTCAAGAGAACGGGGTGTCTTAGCTCTAGATTCTCAAATTCCCTCTGCTTACCCCACTATGCGTGAAGGTTACAAAAAAAATGATTTAAGACCACCGTGACACTGTGAAACAGTCTGTAACTGTAAATACGATTGGTTTAAGTTTCACTCGAGGTAATAATTGTATTTAAATTATTTTCGGTTGACCTCCGAGAATTCCGTAGCATTGATACTGAAGGAGGGCCACGTAAAACGCACGAGGACCGCCCGAATGGTATATATGAAGAAGTTAATGACTGTGGACGTGGCGAAAGAGGTATGCTAGGGAGAAAGCCTAAAGGTAAGTAAGTAAGTAAGTAAATTATTTTCAATTCCTGCTCTGATAATATAAGGCGCAACCTTGAGCTCTGCCAACTAGAATATATAATATTTACTTCGAGAAATGAAAATACTTGAAGTATAATCATTTGCCTGAATTGGAATCGAACCCACAACCAATCGCGTTTACAGTCAGGCAATGTCCCACTGAGCCAATACCCTCTACATAATAATATTTAAACCAAATAACTTATCTTAATCTTTTATATAAAGAATTTTCTGATCATTAAACGCTAGAAGAACTTATACTAAAAGTCCATAAAAAGAATGACTAACTTTATGTCGTAGTCTTCACGATAGCTTGGATACTATAGAAAAAAGTGTAATATAGAAGTAGTATAGCTGTCATCCGGATTCCTTTGGAACATTTCCAAAAAAGTTTCATCGAAATATCTTCAGAAGATTTTGTGTTAAATCTGTTCGAGCATTCTTGCGTATAATTTTATATATAGGAGAAATTACTGTACTTCCTGGTCCAGTGGGTTAGTGACGATTGTTATGGGTTCGATGAACTTATGACAATTATTTTTTATTTTTTTATTTTTCTAGTAATATAAGGCACAGCGTTCAGATCCGCCCCTGATTATGTAATCTTTTAAATTTAGGTCAAAAGTGGAGTACGAGAATAAGGACAGAATATTTTGTAATGATTTTTCTGTTTTTCTGACATTAAATACATAATGTTTTTGTGGATATACTCAGGATTTAAGATATATTATTAATATTTATGGCGACATATTGAAAAAGGCATGACAATTTTTTTTTCAAACTCCTTGTCTTTTAAATCCTTACGGATCGTCCGCATTATGTGGAATAAGCTGAGGTTGCCTTATACTATAACATTTCTTTGTGTCCATTTTCCGTCCACTAGAAATGGATTCATTATTAAGTAACAGAACTCAGGACCGTAGTTTGTCTAATCAAAAATAAGTTTCAGATATATTTAAGGAAAAAGTAAAATATGTAGTATCAATTGACCCCACAATCTAAATAATCATCGCAGTCAGCTATATCATACACGGTAGCCTAAACAATAATAAAAATGTTAGTATTTTTGTTTAGCTTCACGCTGTGCCCCGCATATAGTAGGGTAGGCAGGGGGAACCCGAGAACCTAGTCCACTAACACTCCGTTGCCCACTTTCATGCCGAATTAAGGCATTGCGGACTAAGTGGCGAAACTCGACGCCACGCTTTTCCTTGTTACCAAACCCAGGAAATGAAAACTTCCATTTCCTGCAGTGGAAATCGAACCCACAACCTGTCGCGTTTACTGTCTCACGCTTGTGCCTCTGTGTCACGAAAGGCGTTTAATATTAAATTCTAGATTTAAATTACTAAAATTACGTTTATAAACACAGAACAAACATTAATAGCTCAACAAAAAGCCGTAAACAAATGATTTCATATTGAAATACGTCGAATTCTGACATCAAATTTCATAGGAAGTATACAATCAGTACAAAAAATTGGGGATAACTAAAACAATAGACGAATGCCTTCAATAACGTATTTAGAACAATTGGTTTTGTTAATTAAGCAGCACCTTGCGTAAGCGGTTCAACCCTTATCAAATATCGTGCACCTTTGTTGAATGAAGTTCGAGGGTTCAGCGAAATGGTCGCCAACGATGCGATTGACAAGAGGTAGCGGAAGTTATTTGCTACGATTTTTAGCCGATTTCCAAAAAGGGAAGTATTTTTAATGTATGTTCCAGGGTAACTTTTTCTGGGTAAACCAATTTTGAAAATATTTTTTTTTATGTAGTACTTCTGTTGTGGTCCCATTTAAACTTAGTTAAGATCTGACGAATAGTTTTTGGGTTTTTCGTAATAATATTATCTTTTTGCCCCGTTTATTTTAATTCTTTTCTTTTTTTGTTAAAATTTTATTTATTTCTAATACTTTTTCATTAAATTCAAAATAAAATGAACTAAAGCTGAAAATTCGTGCTACATATATATGATGAGGTGGTAGGAAAAACTAACAATTGTTGTTAGGATCCTAGTACTATACGAGTATTATTGTGTTAGCTTACTAGTTAAACTCTCATGAAAGATACGTATGAAAAACAATAAAAAATTCTTGAATATATTGTTGCTGTGTTTCGTCGTCCTGGTCGGATATTTTCCTTAATCCGAGACGTCTGAAACGATATAATACTGACAGAACTTACAGTTCCATGGGAAACAAATCTGTTTTTAAAATAAACATGTATTTATCGACGAAATTACCGACAAACTTTGACTTTGACTGATTGATTTAGGATTTATTTGTACGCGGTAAAAGTACAACAAGACGTACAACAGTGAAATCTCTCTATAATTACTACACGATCTACGTCTATATAGAAATATCACCAAGTTATTTCTAGAATATTATTAAAATGGCTAGGTAGGGAGAGGGGCTTAGACTGTGGAGGTGAGCGTTAATGCGCGTTATAAAGGGGCTCCTTAAGTTTACACACTTGGGTCGCTAGTTCGTTCACCTGCTCATTCCATATACTAAAGTATTACGTTTTCTCTAGTGAATTTAGATTATTAAATGTGACAATGAATTTATTACAATCAACTTGACTAGAAAATTACAATATTTATAATTATTTGAGGCATCATTGAGTGCCATTGCCGTCAGTGGAACATGTTACGACTGTAAACTCGTTGATTGTATGTTCGATTTCCACTAGGAGAATGATTATATTTTAATTATTTTCGTTTCCCTTCTTTCATAAGACGAAACGCGGCGTTGAGTTCTATTAAATCATATAGAAAGCAAGCATCAAAATATTTTAACACGAGGTGCTACCCGATTTCCCTGATGTGCAAGAAAAAATACATACTAGCAAAAATATATCTACCCACATAATATTTATTCCTAATTTATATTTCTCTTTAAATACAATTCTTAAAAACTTTCTTTTTTTTTAACTTCACGCTGTATCCCGCATATAGCAGGGTAGGCAGAGGGAACCAGAGAACCTAGTGTTAAGACACTCCATTCTCTTTCAGCAATTCCATTTCCCACTTTCCGCCGAATTGTGGCATTGCATGTTAACTGGCGGAAATCATCGCCGCGCTTTGCCTTGTTATCAAACCCAAGAAATGAAAATACTAAATTTTACATTTCCTGGAGTGGGAATCGAACCCACAACCTGTCGCGTTTACAGTCGCACGTTTAAACTTTTTCGTTACTTAAAATCGCCTTTTCCCTACAAAATTAAGGCAATCCCCCACTCCAGTTCCAGTTCGTCATTGTTGTTCACCACTCTATGAATTTCACGTCAGTATTTTGAAGTAAGCGCCTCTTTGTTTTACTCTCTTTACGGGTCTATTCGTAGCTCATTTCCTGTTTCGTTTATTATTTTTGTTCTTTTCCCCTCGGATTTGGTACTGGGTTGGTTTCCCTAAATTAAGGTAAGGCTCCCTTATTTATTATTTACAAATGTGTACATCATTCTAGCTTTGATACGTGTTGTTATGTTTTGGTAGTTTTACCATGTTAGATGTATGTACCTCACATGTTTGGAATGACATTTTCTTTAAGATAGCAAAGAAATTGTTCGAAATTGTCTTCTTTACGTATATATATATATATATTTTTTATTGATAACGGACGGCAAACGAGCAGAAGGACCACCTGATGGTAAGTGGTTACCTTCGCCCATAGACATCTACAACACCAGAGATGTTGTAGATGCGTTGCCAACCTAGAGGATACTGATGGAAGGGGGGACAATGTAGTAGTCCACTATCAGAACCACCACATTTTGGGGAAAGGATGGGTGGGAAAGGGGAAAATCTGGCTTACATGCCATCGAACCGGAACACATCATTAGATATTTGGCGGTTCGTCTTTGACATGATAGTGGTCGCGAGCCAGTCGGAGGACGAACCTCCTACCACCTAACTATATCATTTGAAACTAGAATAAAGAAAATCTTGAATAATATTTAAACTTATATATCATCAAGCGTGAATAACTTAATATATCACTATTAATCATTTACTTGACGTATTAAATAAATAAGGTATTATTAGAAAAAAATCGCAAATAAATATTAATCTACAATATTTCGATATAACAATACAAATACTAAACACAAATATACCAAAACCGTACATTGTTCATGTTTCATGAATGTTACGTAAATCATATCATTTAATGCTAGAAATGTTCGTTTATGCTCTAATTAGAGATAGAATCGGCGATTAGATTCACAATAGGAAATTTAGCTTCGTTAGTTCATTGCTCATTAATGCAATATATATAAGTTAGTGGGTTTTCATTTTTCGTCTTTATTACGCCTGTCGTTGCACAGAGGCAACAGCGTGTGACTAAACGCGACAGGTTGTGGGTTCGATTCCCACTCCAGGAAATGTTTTTTTTTTCTTGCGTTTGGTACAAGGCAAAGCGCGGCGTTAAGTTCCGCCACTTAGCACGCAATACCTCAATTCGGCGGAAAGTGGGGAACAGAGTGTCTTAACACTAGGTTCCCTCTGCCTACCCTACTATATGCCGGATACAGCGTGAAGCTATGTATGTATGTCTTTATTAAGCCTACTGAGAGGTTATGGGTTCGATTCTTCATCGGGTGAAATTCATTTAATTCATGTCTGTCTGTAAGACAAAGCGCGAAGTTGAGTTCTACTACATAACGTAAGACAAGCAAAAAGTGGGGTTTTTTGACGCTAGGTTCTCTTTCTTTGACTAATTTTCTTTATGGGAAAATTTGTGCCTTTGATCCTTACAGATATAAACGCATACTGACAAATCATTATAATGTTAGTTATCCTTGATTTACTTAAATTGAATTTTATATATAAGCATGTTACTATGGTGCGGTCAAAAAAGACATACGTAGTAATGAGATAAGCTTAGCAAGTTACCAGTACACTAGAAGATACTTGTGAAAGGTCCCGACGTCCCATAATACTATATACGAGTACATTTGTAGAAATTATATTTTTAATAATGTCGTCATATCACATTGCATAAGAGTTAAAAACTGACAGAATTTAAAAATATTTAGTCTTTTCAATCTCGTGTATTATTTTGACATAAACATGAACTTGAAGAAAATACACTAAAAAGTAAAATTAAGAAGAACTCAAGAACTACTCATATGAATTTAATTTAATTTTAATGGTACTGCAACAGTAGGACTAGCTATCATTCAAAACAAATAATCGACAAAATTGGTTCAATCAGTAAAAGATATGTGATAACACGAATAAAAAAAACTGAATCTTCTTTTTTTGAAATCGGTTAGGATCGCAACAATTTAATATTCTCAACACAGCAAATAAAAAATATGTACATTCAAACTTATGATTGCTCAGTATGAAATATTAAAAGCTCACCTCCAACGGCTACGCAAGTTAGATTAACTTCGGTACCCTCATCGTACGGTCCGAGCACACCGCCTTTGATCTCCTCCCCAGATTGGTCCAGAATTAGAAGGCGTTCTGGAGGAACTGTGAAAAATATTACTTATTAAAAGATAGAATGATTGAAGCCCGTCGTGGCGCAGAGATACAAGCGTGCGACTGTAAACGCGACTGGTTGTGGGTTCAATTTTCACTCCAGAAAAAGGAAAATATTTAATAATATTTAGTATTTTCATTTCCTCCGCAAAGCGCAGCGTTGAGCTCCGCCACTCAGCATGCAATGCTTCAATTTGGCGGAAAGTGGGACGGAAATGTTAAGAGACAATGGAATTTCTTAACATTTTTTTAAACATATCTGTGGTAAGAATTTTGCAAAGCTTCATTACAGTGACAAGTGAAAAAGGCAATAAAAATTAGATCTTTGAGTGTACTTTTGTTATTAAGTTAGAAAAAAATTAATTATGCTACAAAAATATAATAGCAATAACAAAATATAATTTATATTTAACATATATATATTTTACATTTAATATATATAAAAACCTTTTTATACTTACTGAGAACAGTTAGATTGAGTCTCGTATTCTTGGTGGGTGATTTGATGAAGTCCACTCTACACCTGTACTGGCCGCTGTCTTCAGGCCTAGGAACATTAAATTTAAGAAATAATATTATTTAGTATATAGCTTCTTAGAAATAAACCAGTTTAGGAGTTACTCTCTCCTTTTTCCGACTTCAAAAAAGAAGGAGGTTTTCAATTTGAATTTATTTTTGATGTGTGTTTCCCATAACTTTTTACCAATAAACCAATTGTGTTGTTTTTTTTTATATAATATATAATAGCTAATGCTGATGTAGTCCTATTCTTTAGATAGGATCTGACGAGTAGTTTTTGACTTATTTGTAATAATTTTACTTTTTTGTCGTTTCCTTTTTTGCAAAGAATTGAATTATTCTTTTATTTTTCTTTTGCATGATGAATGCCGAAATACAACGGTGCATTTAATCTAAGCGAGACTCTAAAAAATACTGTGGAACCTCATTGTAACGTCAATGTCCCTTAAATTGGTGAAAAGTTGAGAACAGCTGCTTTTAAATTAAACTATTTTAGCCGGATTGCATAAATATAGTAACCACGAACTACAGCAAAATGTTAGAAGCGTTGAGCTTTCTAAAATATATTTTCGAATACAAAATAAATGAAATCATGGCGGAGTGGGATAGCGTCTGACTGTAAGTGCGATTGGGTGTGGGTTCGAATCCTACTCGGGGAATGATTATAATTTAACTATATTTATATATATTTTTTTTTATGGATACCGGATGGCAAAGGAGCAGAAGGACCGCCTGATGGTAAGTGGTTACCTTCGCCCATGAACATCTACAACACAAGAGATGTACTAGATGCGTTGTCAACCTAGATGATACAGATGGAAAGGGAGGATAATTTAGTAGTCCGCTATCGGAACCACCACATTTTGGGGGAAGGATGGGTGCGAAAGGGGAAAACCTGCCTTAAATGCCATCGAACCGGAACACATCATAAGATATTTGGCGGTTCGTCTTTGACATGATAGTGGTCGCGAGCCAGACGGAGGACGAACCTCCTACCACCAAACAAAGTCAGTGTTTATCATTAAAGTATATATAAACAAATAAATATGTATGGTTTTATTAAATAGTTATATTTATTTATGTGTTTGTATACATTTTATTTTTATTTCTTTCTATTTTATTTCTTTCATCCACATCTACGGGTTGGCTGGAAGATATCTCTTATAGAGATGAGTCCGCCGTTGCTAATTATTACTCTGTACTATTAACTTGTTTGTAATTTTAAAATGCACTAAAGAATATTATATATGTCTCAGCTTTGGTAAGACAAAGCGCAGTGTTAAGTTCCACCGCTTAAGTCGCAATGTTTCGAATTCAGACCAAAAGCGGCGAACGGAATGTGTGAGACACTAGGTTCTCTTTGACTATTCTACGCGCAATAAAGTGTGAAACTGTATGAATACAAAGAAAAAAAAGAAAGTATGTAAAATTCTCTAAAATCTAAGCCCTAATTAGTGATAAGTTTGTATGCATGATGAATCTATTTGAATTGATTTATTGTTGACTCTTCCACCTCCCTCAATATAACGCGGTTGGTTGGTTAAAGAGAATGTTTTTATTCGCCAATACCCAAAAGGTTCACTGTAACTTAAACAAAATTATTATTCGAGTGGAAATCAAACCTACAACTGTCGCGTGTTCATAACTATCCCCAAAAATAATTTTATTTATACATATTATACTTACATAGCTTCACGCTGTATCCCACATATAGCAGGGTAGGCAGAGGGAACCTAGTGTTAAGATACTCCGTTCCCCACTTTCCGCCGAATTGAGGCATTGCGTGCTGAGTGGCGGAACTCAACGCCGCGCTTTGCCTTGTTACCAAACCCAGGAAATGAAAAAATCCATTTCCTGGAGTGGGAATCGAACCCACAACCTGTCGCGTTTACAGTCGCACCCTTGTGCCTCTGCGCCACGACAGGCGTTCATTTCATTTATAATAATGCACTTATGCAAATGCATATAAAAACATTAGCTAATAATATAATTTAATTAATTACAATAATGGATGCATTATTTAATGAAAAAAAACAAAAACCCCGCGGAGATCCCTCTACAAATGAAAATAAACACGCAATGCCAATGCTTTTGTTTTAGCACGTATCACGTTTCGTCCATATTGTGTTAAACAAAAAATGTACCAGATTTTTTGAATGAGCTTATTATTATAAAGTGTAGTACAGAATGTTTGAAAATTGAAAATTAATGTTTTTGAATTGAAAATTGGGAAAATGTTTGATTTTTAATAATTAAACTTTCACGTAAAATTATTAATATAATTAGTAATAATTCGCGGTGTTGAGTTCCGCCACTCAGCACGCAATGCATCAGTTAAAAAGAGAACGGAGTGTCTTAACACTAGGTTATCCAGATAGCCTAACCTAGTGTTAAGACACCAAACAACCAGTTCCCTCTGCCTACCCTGCTGTGGGTGGATACAGCGTGAAGCTAACAAAAAAAATTTACGGAGGCGGTCTATACTATATACTTCAAGGATATGAACTCACTCTTAGAAATGTAAATATTTAGTTTATTTTCATTTCCCTAATAAACCGGCAGCAAGTACGAAATTTACGAAATTTGGAAACAAATGAAAGAAATTAATTAGTACATTTCAAATATATAGCTCATAACTAGCTTGTATATCCTATTCTATTTGTATTCGCTTCCAATATTCGAAGAATTGGTTCTGTCGGTTTTTTGTTCTTTATATATTTTTTACTTGTTTAGTAATGTATAAGAAATCCACTAAGTTAATTAAATAAATGTTACACTCGCTACCATTTTTTTGACATATACTTTTGTACAAAATGAAGAACATATTGCTAAGACAAAACTCATTTCACACATCAAGAGATCTTCTAGAATTCTTTATTTTACTTGAAAACATACATATACAAACATGAGGTAAACACAATAACAGAAACGAAGTTCACAAAGGTGACTTATTCGTAAAAGAGATCTCTTTCAGACAAGTTGTGGATGTAGAATACTGAATATAGAATAAAAGCTAAAGTAAACATGAATATATACATATAATATATATGTACGCCTGTCGTGGCGCAGAGGCACAAGCGTGCGACTGTAAACGCGACAGGTTGTGGGTTCGATTCCCACTCCAGGAAATGTAAAATTTAGTATTTTCATTTCTTGGTTTTGGTAACAAGGCAAAGCGCGGCGTTGAGTTCCGCCACTCAACACGCAATGCCTCAATTCGGCGGAAAGTGGGGAACGGAAATGTTAAAAGAGAATGGAGTGTCTTAACACTAGGTTCTCTGGTTCCCTCTGCCTACCCCGCTATATGCGAGATACAGCGTGAAGTAAAAAAAAAAGACAGCAATCAAAAAATCATATAATTTAACAGGTTAGCTTAGCTTTTACATATTGCCAGTGACTAGAATAGAAAGATAATATAAAAGGTTGATTCGTATCTTATAATCAATAATATTTATTCTACACTATTTTAAGCTAATCTATATAATCTATAGGTTAAAACATTTAAAAGCTTACCTCAATTTTGTCAGAATTAACGCAGCAGCAGTATTCGAACGGAAAGTCGCTCGAGAGGCCAAAGTCGATGGATCCGACCAGTGTGACGTCACGCCATCTCGAGTGTCGAATCTGTCAACAAAATTAATTTAATTTATTTATATAATTTATTGCCATTCTCCATAGAGAGGCCTGTCGTGACGCAGAGGCATAGGCGTGCGACTGTAAACGCGACAGGTTGTGGGTTTGAGTTCCACTCCAGGAAATGAAAATATTATTTAATATTTTCATTATTTATATTTAGTTTTTTTTATTTCCTCTGGTTACAAGTGGCACGGCGTTAAGTTTCGCCACTCAGCACTCAACGCGGAAAGTAGGCAATGGAAATGTTAATAAAACAGAGCGTCTTAACACTAGGTCCTCAAGTTTCCTCTGCCTACCCTGCTATACGCAGAATACAGCGTAAAGTTTAAAAAAAATCAAATTCTACTTTCGTAGACCATATATTATATATACAGGAGATTTTTTTAATTAAAATTTCACAAAGTATAAATTACGCACCAGCTTAATAAAAGATTTACGAAAAAAAAAATATTGACTTTAACCGCGATGAATGAGCTGATCCTTGGACCCGAAAAATTCTACATATTCGTATGTGAAAATAAAAAGTCGCGGTTGTATTCTCTAATGAAACATAAATAGGTGTAAATTTATACAAGAATAGAAGTTCTTTAAAGGTCAACTTAATAAACTTTCAAGTCCTATGTCCTTTCAGACGCTTATATATTAGAGCTACGAACGCTAAACGTGTTAAAAACGAAACGGAACGGGGAACGAAATTGTTGAAAGAGAATGGAGTGTCTTAACACTAGGTTCTCTGGTTCCCTCTGCCTATCCTGCTATATGCGCGATACAGCGTAAAGTTATAAAAAAAAGAAAAAAATATATTTTTTATTTCTTTTTTTTCGACCCCAGGTGACAATAGAGAGAGAGTACAGAGTGAGAGATATACAGAGTGTCTTAATCTAGTATTAAGACACTCGTTCTCTCTCGCTGACTTCTTATTATACCTTAAAAGTGAGAAGCTAAAAACATGAATTTCCTAATTCCATCTCTAATTAAAATGAAAATTTATTTCATCCCATATTTTAATCACTATAAAATATAAAAATCTACATACATATTAACATATAATTCCAATTTGTCAATCTGATTGCGTCGAACATAAACTATCGATGCGTGTATCTGTCGTCGCTTTCCCTTACAAACAAGCCGCCGGAAATAATTCAATAAAATAAGAAAAAAGCTGAAGACATCCCGTTTTTATGGAAAAGGTTGTATAATATCCCTACTAATATTGTAAATGTGAATGTAAGTTTGTTCGTTATGCATTTACGCCAAAACTACTTAACCGATTATCGTGAAACTTTGTTCACATAAACTTAGAGGTATTAAGAGAGACATATGATACTTTTTATTACAAAAAAATATTTTTTTACCAAATATTTGGCAGATATGATTATTTGTCAAAATATGTGAAAACTATATATTTTTTGTTATGGATAACGGATGGCAAACGAGCAGAAGGACCACCTGATGGTAATTGGTTACCTTCACCCATGGACATCTACAACACCAGAGATGTTGTAGATTCGTTGCCGACCTAGAGGATACAGATGGAAAGTAGTAGTCCGCTATCGAAACCACCACATTTTGGGGAAAGGATGAGTGGGAAAGGGGAAGATCTGGCATAAATGCCATCGAACCGGAATACATCATTAGATATTTTGCGGTTCGTCTTTGACGTGATAGTGGTCTTGAGCCAGACGGAGGACGAACGTCCTACCACCTAACTACTGCGACACCCGCCTCTTACGGAACGCTACCCAGCGGCGGAGGGGAATTGTATTCTATCCCCGTCCCCTCACAGAGTAAAATGTTAAAAAAATATATGCTTCAATCCTTTCAAATTGACGCATATCCGCACCATACACATAGTATGTAGTATGGGCTGTCATTGATCATGCGAGTAAAGCCGCGGGTAACAGAATTCAATAAAATAAGAAAAAACTAAAGGCATCTCGTTTTTACGGGAAAGATTGTATGCTAATCCAAAATATATGTTACTAGCGGAAATTATAGTAATACTTTGTTAGGTATTCGATATTTGTTGGTAGATACCAATAATTTCAAATAAATGTTTGCTTTTTGTATTTGTACATTTTACCTTTATCTTTTTTATTATTATTTCACTCCTTACGGTACCTATTGCTTTCCAGTTTTTATCATATAGCAAAGTAGTTAGAGAACGTTATGCCGAAACACTCTATTCTCGACTTCCGCCCGAACTGGAGACATTGCATGTTAGGTGGCGGTACTTAACACAGCGCTTTGTCTAACTAAAAATGGGAATAAATTTAGGAAATAATTTTCTTCATTCACTTTTCTAAATTAAGCAACCTGTCTAATAGTCACAAACACTTTTTTATTGGTCATAAATTATTATTTCGTAATTTTCGTAGAATAAATGATAAAATTTAAATCTTTCCTATGTAAATATATAATTACTTTTTGCCTGTATAGCTATATTTTTGTATCATTAAATCACATACTTAATTTATCATGTTTCTAAAAATACAACCACATTTTAAAAGCATCATACATTATTTCCTAAGCACATTCAATATATTATATTTGTAAAAAAAATTAAACATACATCTAACTAACTAGAATATTTAAAATTCACCAAATAGGCACAGGTTCAAATCCAAAGTTTCCAATCAATAAACAATTCAATTTCAACAACAATACAAAAACTAAATCCAATATCTAAATATCATATGTATGTAACCAGCCTAACTTTATAAGTATAATCCCCTCAATACCGCCGTCTAGAAGCTAATAACTTAATCAAAGCTCGACGCTCAACGTGATGGAAGGATTTAAATGACATTCACGTTCACGTTGTACCGTTGCACGGCATATGTTAGAAACGGTTTTGCTTTTTTTTCTTTTTAAATTAAAAAAGTAAAAAGCTGCACGCTTTTTCTATCATAGTAGTTGGAGTATTTTTACTTTTTAGGAGCAGGAAAAGAGAATTTTGTGTAAATACACTCAGTAACATGTAACGCCTGTTATGGCGCACCGGCAACTGTAAACGCGACAGGTTGTGGGTTTGATTCCCACTCCAGAAAATGGATTTTTTTATTTCCTGGGTTTGGTAACAAGGCAAAGCGCGGCGTTGAGTTCTGCCACTCAACACGCAGTGGCTCAATTCGGCGGAAAGTGGAGGACGGAGTGTCTTAACACTAGATTTCTATTGCTATTTGCGGGATACAGCGTGAACCTATGTATGTATGTATGCATTTACACTCCGTTCGTACTTTTTTTTAAGCTATACAAATATTTTTATACTTAAGACAGGAAGCAAAGAAAATGTAGAGTCAAGGTACTCTTTTCCTTATTATATATTTATTAGGTACATTGTATGGTTGTACTCAACACTGGGTTTTGTGTCACTAGACTGGGAAATCAAAATATATACAAATTTCGTTACTGAATAAGTGACTGACAGACAACGTAAATCCGAAACTACTGGCCATAGAAAGCTGTAACTTTGCTTGGGGCTTCCTTTGGAGTGTAGAAGAACACTAAATTAATAACTTACAAAAATTTTATAGGTATAAAGATGAGACAGCGTCTAATTGTAAACGTGATTGATTGTGGGTTCGATTCCTACTTAAGGTAATGAATATATTTAAAATATTATCATTTCTCCACTCTGGTAAGATAAAGCACAGTGTTCAGATCTGCCACTTGACACGTCGTGTCTTGAATTTGAGCGAAAAGTGACGTACGGAGTGTTTTGACACTACGTTCACTATGACTACCCTGCCATGCGGGATACAATGTGAAGCTGATGTTACCCATAGGTAAGGAAAAATGCAACTTTACGCATAGTCCATGCATATAAGGTAATATGCTATAACGCATATGCATATTATTTTATAATGACTTAGTCCTATCTCATTAGGCATGACCCAGTTACTAACTATCGATATTATTCAATAATATATAACAGGCCTATTAAAAACACATTTTTGTCATCGTTAACTCATAAAGAACATCTGTCTTTTGTTTCAAGTTCACACCACGTATTGACAAACAAAAACATCAAGAGACAACAAGGTAATCAAAGAAACCTAGTGTCGAATAGTAACTGTATGTTAAGTGGCGGAGCTCAACGCCGCGCAATGTATTAAATATTCTTTTTTAAACTGAATTAGTGCTATCAGATGCTTGTTAGAAGTCATTTTTCTATGAGCTTTGTTAACTAAATTCTCTCTGACTACTACTGCCCTGTCATGGGTTAAAAAGCATGAACCGAAAAAAAATCTATGATGGTGCAGTGGATATGAGTTCAAATATCAATTTGTGGTATAATATGTATTTGTAATACTGGTTTGGTTAGACAACGCAAAGTAAAATTTGGCTGTCTCATATGCATTATCTTTGAAACAGACAAAGAGAAGAGAAAGGAGTGACTTATTTCTTGATTTAAGCACATCTTGAATTTATTTTATGTTTAAGTTCTTAAGTTCTATTTTCATCTGTACACATTAGAAACTCCATTTCCCAAATACCGCCCGAATTAGGGACATTACATGTTCAATGGCGGAACTCAACGCCGCCTTTTGTCAGACCAGAGTGAAGAAATGAAAACAATTTAAATATATTTTTTTTATTTTTTTTAACTTCACGCTGTATCCCACATATAACGGGGTAGGCAGACGGAACCAGAGAACCTAGTGTTAGGAACTCCATTCTCTTTCCGTTCCCCACTTTCCGCCAAATTGAGGCAATGCGTGTTGAGTGGCGGAACTCAAGGCCGCGTTTTGCCTTGTTACCAAACCCAAGACATGAAAATACTAAATTTTATATTTCCTGATTAAATATAATCATTTCCCTTATTGGGAACCGAACCTAAAATCATTCTCATTTATAGACAAAAGCTCTTACTAAGCCACAATAAAGTTACTTGTATAATTTTTTATTTAAATTATTTTACTTTTTTTGCTAAAATATTAGGCGAACTAATCTCAATAATTATAGTGTCACAAACAATATAAATTTATTTGAAAAGCTAATTAAAAAAGCTTGATTAACAATTTATTACTAAGCGCTCTTTAGGTGTAACATAGCATGTCTATAACAGGTATAATTAAAAATTGAAAATTTCTAAGAAACTTTTGTAATAATATTTCAATATACGTTGCTATATTTTAATTATTTTAAAAGTTATTTAATTTTGCACCTCGGCAAATTAAACAATATTTATTCTCAAATATGTTTTTTTTTTTTTTTTATGGATAACGGATGGCAAACGAGCAGAAGGACCACCTGATGGTAAGTGGATACCTTCGCCCATGAACATCTACAACACCAGAGATGTTGTAGATGCGTTGCCAACCTAGAGGATACAGATGGAAGAGGAGGACATTGTAGTATTCCGTTCTCGGAACCACCACATTTTGGGGAAAGGATGGGTGGGAATGGGGAAACCTGGCTTACATGCCATCGAACCGGAACACATCATAAGATATTTGGCGGTTCGTCTTTGACATGATAGTGGTCGCGAGCCAGACGGAGGACGAACCTCCTACCACCAAACAATGTTTTTTTTTTTTTTTGAGTTATTTATTATACTTATGGATATGTGCAGTTTCATACTTTTTCCCACATAACACGGTAGGCGGAAAGAACCTAATATGAAGAATCCGTTCCGTCCGTCGCAATTTGAGCCATTGCGTGTTGTTTGGCGTAATTCAACGCCGCGCTTTGTCCTATGTTTTAAGTGCCATTTATATTTCAGTTTTCAATCAATACTCATTGTGTACACATTTGTATAGTTATATATACTGATTTAAACAAAGATAAAAAAATAGTTGCAACTCTCTCTGTGCAAAATTTTTAGTAATAATTCTTAAAGAATGAAATTTCACAAAGGAATGCCTTCACATTACCTGAGTATCCTACTATGCTAAAAAAGCGTGAAGTTATTTTAATACGAAAGAATAAATGAAATATACTTCGAATCTTAAGAAAGAAATTAATTTTAATATATTAGCCATTTACTATATAGTCTTTTATTTTCCATGTCAAAGACTACCAAGGACTGTCGAATAACATGTGCCTTTCCATGTACTTTCATTAAGCTTTTTTATATGGTTTAAGCTAGCAGCTCGCCCGCTCCCGCGCACTTCTCTAAGCAGATCGTCGAGGATTTTTCATCACTCTTGACTCCGCTACGTGCCTTGCAGGCTCCCGTCGCTGAGATTTATGGATGTTTGGGGTAGTGCCTGTAGCCTTGGCTAAATGGTGGTTAAGGAGTACCTACTAGTAGGAGTAGTGTAGTAATTTTGGTGGGCAGTCGGCTGACCTACCATTTACCCGCTTAAGAGCCCCACATAACCCGTTCGAGTCTCCAAATGGGCAGGTACCCGCGTATTTAAAAATGCTGGCTATACCAACACGTATACAGTTAGACACTATACTATTGCGATATTTTAGCTGATAAACTACAACAATATATAGCCATACCATATGCATACTCATATATGTCACTCAAACATACTGCAGGAAGCATATGTTAAGATTTATAACGTTACAATAACTAGAGCATGTCGCAAATGACATATCTCAAAACGGTCAAGTCGGTTTTCTATCATAATTCATGCCCATATTTGGTATAGAAAGTAACGGTTGTGATATGTTAGTTGAGCAAGTTTTATAGATTTTATAGATCATGAACGGTATGATGACAGATTTAAGTTAACTAGTAACCACGTCGAAGCGTAAACGAGTTGCCATAGCGACGTATGGTACTTGATACTATGTTTAATACAATGTGAAAACTATTACAATATTATTTTTTTTTTTTTTTTATGGATACCGGATGGCAAACGAGCAGAAGGACCGCCTGATGGTAAGTGGTTACATTCGCCCATGAACATCTACAACACAAGAGATGTACTAGATGCGTTGCCAACCTAGAGGATACAGATGGAAAGGGAGGATAATGTAGTAGTCCGCTATCGGAACCACCACATTTTGGGGAAAGGATGGGTGGGAAAGGGGAAAACCTGGCTTACATGCCATCGAACCGGAACACATCATAAGATATTTGGCGGTTCGTCTTTGACATGATAGTGGTCGCGAGCCAGACGGAGGACGAACCTCCTACCACCAAGAAAGATATATACATCATTAAAAACACTAAAACATAGTCATGAATTAAAATCGCATTTCGATATATTTTTATATTAACATTCTTTAACATATTCAAATTTGTTACATTACAAGGTATACATAAAGAAGCTAGTGTTAAAATTCTCCGACATAACTTATTGAATGCCGAAACTTAACGCCATGCTCTGTTTCACGCGGGAAAATCAAAGTACTATAAACATAATCACCCCCAATGGGAATCGAACCCATAACAATCGTGTTTACATTCAACGTACTTATTATAGATAAAATTATATATTTTACATATACTTACGTATATATGGGCGTGTCATGTCCTTGTTTATACCAGATGACGAGCCCCATGCTATCTCCACGGATGGTGGGAGTGACGTCACATGGCAGTTCTACTTCATTGCCAACCGCCGCATGCAGGGATTCTATAGCCGCTGAAACAATAGAAATATATATAAGAATAATAGTATATTACGCCTGTAGTGGCGCAGAGGCACGAGCATGCGACTGTAAACGCGACAGGTTGTGGGTTCGGCTCCCACTCCAGGAAATGTTAGTCTTTTCATTTCCTGGGTTTGGTAACAAGTCAAAGTCCGCCACTCGGCACGCAATGCCTTAATTCGGCGGAAAGTGGGGAACAGCATTGTTGTAAGAGAACGGAGTGCCACTAGGTTCTCAGGTTCCCTCTGCCTACCCTGCTATATGCGGTATACAGCGTGAAGTTAAAAAAATAAATATATAATAGTATATCTAAAAAGCATGAGGACTCCCCAAAGGGCATTTATGAAGAGGATAACGACTGTGGACGAGACGAAAGAGGTATGCAGGGACCGTAGCGTTTGGCGCTCCGCTCTCTCTGACTACCCCGCTAGGGATAAAGCGTGAAGCTAAGTAAGTAAGTATTAATAATAATATTAATTGACAAAGCTCGGCGGTAAGCTCCGCCACTACTGTGTACTTTAGTGATTCGATTCCTTGCCGAATATAAAGAATGGAATGTCTTGACTTTAGATTCAATCTGTTTACCTATACGGGAAAAAGAAGCAAGTTATATTATTATTTTTATAACTAATATTAAGCCTGGCGTAGCGCGGAGGCACAAGCGTGCGACTGTTAACGCAACAGGTTCTGGGTTCGACTCCCACTCCAGGAAATGTAAGTTTAATATTTTCATTTCCTGGGTTTGGTAACAACGCAAAGGGCGGCGTTGAGTTCAGCACGCAATGCCTCAATTCGGCGGAAAGTGGGGAACGGAGTGTCTTAACACTGGGTTCCCTCTGCCTACCCTGCTATATGCAGGATACAGCGTGAAGTCATGTATGTACTAATATTTGTAAAATATGTTACTTTACTAGATGCGGTGGTTGTTGGTTCTAATTTGTTAAGCAAAATGTTTATATTCCTCATATATTATTGTTTAAGGCATAAATACGAATACTTGTATATCTTTTAGTAAAGATATTTAAAATGAATAAGAATTATAATTAATAATATTTATGTGACGTCTAGAGTTAATCGATTTGTTCATTGAAATAACAAATATTCATACATACAACTATATATTTAATACAAACACAAACAGTATCGTGGTAAACAGCTCACTGAGCACCATCGTGTTCCGGAGACATTGAGACGATCTGACGGATGCTGTGATACATCCAGTTATTTACCCTGTCACTAGTACTAATACTCTCATATAAATACTGAGTAAATATCGAATGAAAACTTATATTATTTTGTTTAAAGTTTCATGTTATGCTATGATTTGTTAGCATTGTTACTAAATAATGAGATTTTAACAAAGAAAGGACGATTCCAAAAAAATGCACTAAGTAATGTTATTACGAATAACTCAAAAGCTACACGTCGTATGTTAACTAAATTTAAATAAGACATCAAAAGTGCTAGCTATTATATAAAAAAACTAGCCGCCCCAGCTTCGCACGGGTATAAAATATATAACCTATGTCACTCAGTGAAAAAAAAAATTAAAAACGATCCAGTAGTTTTGACTTATTCATTACTACCCGTGGCCCGCACACGTTCAATTTGGAGTAAAACAATTCACCTTTCCCTGTACCATGAAAATTTCCTATCTTTGGACTATCTAAATTCGTATATTGCACTACATATTTACTTGGTTATTAGGTTGTTAGGTGGTAGGAGGTTCGTCCTCCGACTGGCTCGCGACCACTATCATGTCAAACTTTCCCACCCTTTCCCACCCATCCTTTCCCCAAAATGTGGTGGTTCTGATAGTGGACTACTACATTGTCCCCCCTACCAACAGTATCCTCTAGGTTGGCAACGCATCTACAACATCTCTGGTGTTGTAGATGTCTATGGGCGAAGGTAACCACTTACCATCAGGTGGTCCTTCTGCTCGTTTGCCGTCCGTTGTCAATAAAAAAAAAAAAAACTTATTTACTTTTTACATTTTACCTATATATTTTAATTTTACAATTAATATATTACAGAATGTCTTTATATACAAAGTTCACAGCTTTGTTATCATAAGACAATACAAGCATGTTTTTTATAAGCACGCGGCGCGCCGCGTACCGGCCGGTAACCCCGCAACCGCTATGCCTCTGTATTTGAAATCTTTAATATTTTCGAAAATATTCATTTAAATCAATAAACCTTAACTTATAACAATAGTAAGTTACATCACATCCTATTATTCTCGAAAATAATCCAGGCAATTATTAATTACAGTAGAAATAAAATTTCCCTAAAAAAATCGAACCCATTACCATCTATCCAAATAGACACAACGCAATTTTTCCACAAAGCCCTATCTTTATAATTCACTTTTTTTAAGCTGCACGTATGTATCCCGCATATAGAAGGTAGGCAGAGGAAACCTAGTGTTAAGACACTCCGTTCTCTTTCAACAATTCCGTTCCCCACTTTCCGCCGGACTGAGGCATTGCGCGCTGAGTGGCGGAACTCAACGCCGCCCTTGGCCTTGTTGCCATATTTATAATTCACATTTAATTAAAACCATACTATGTATACCGAGAGTCCTAATTTTGCAGAAATGAATTCGTATTTAGTTTTTGTCAATATTTCGTTTTACTGAATTGATTGAAAAAGTCAAATGTTCCTTACTTTGGTATGTGGAAAACTTATTATTAATGAATAAAGTTGGCAGTTTCATGTTTTATAATTATTTAAGCTTCAATATCGGTTTCAAGGCAACAGATG
Organism: Philaethria dido; assembly: GCA_033558755.1. Lineage (NCBI taxonomy): Eukaryota > Metazoa > Arthropoda > Insecta > Lepidoptera > Nymphalidae > Philaethria > Philaethria dido. Next base: position 221,542 of record JAKGSA010000821.1, read on the forward strand.
TTGAGCTTTTTATTAAAATCTCGTGTTCGCGTTTTGGTGAGGGTATACGTACCTTAAGTTTTAGTGGGTTCGAATCCTATTAAACAAATTGTATATAGGTACATATATAATTGAATTTGTACTACACACCCTATTTAAATTCACGCTTTCAATCTTTTACAGCCTCACGCTTTATCCCTAGCATAGCAGGGTAGTCAGAGAGATGATTGATGATGACTCCTTTCATTCCTTTCCTCCGTTCTTCGCCCGAATTTCAGACATTGTTTTTTTTATTATGGAACTAAACAGCCCGCTTTGTCTTGCCAATACGGAAATATAAAAGTAATTTCGATATAAGGACTCCTTTAGTTTCATTGTATATGTATTCTTATTAGTGTAAGAGCAAAAAAAGGATATAATTTGTTGCAGGACTCTATTAAAACATTTGTATTGTGTAAATACCTACACAGCGGATAGAGCCAAGTTTAGACTAGAGAAAGTTTGGTAGCGACGCATATAGCTAGCTTATTTCAAATGACAGAAACTCAGAATAACTGAAGACAAAAGATTTTTAATATCAAAGTTCTAACAGAATAAAGGTATTATAAAATATTTTTGTTTCAACTTCAAGCTCCTTTCCGCATAGCAGAATAGTCAGAGATATCCCAGTGTCAAGATACTGTACGCTCCATGTTCCACCCAAAATTGTTACATTGCATCTTAAATGGCCGAACTCAATGCCACGTTTTACCAGCGGAGTAACGAAAAAAAAATTAAATTTAATCATAGCCCCAGTGAGGATTGAACCCATAACTTTGGTAGGTGCTGTCCTACTGTGCTACTTTGTGAAAACTAAAGACCTCTCTTCATGATATATGTATGAACAAAATCAAAATAAAAATATTCTTTATTCAAATATATTACAAGCACTTTCGAATCATCAATTAATATAAAGATGTCAGTCCTACCGGAAGCCACTACCAGCTCGGAAGGCAGTTTTGCTGAGAAGAGCCAGCAAGAAACTCAACAGTTGCTCTTTTCAAATAAAATTTTACAATTTTACAACTATGATGAGCCTCACGGGTGAGCGTCAACAGTATTTATTTCCACACATCAACATCATTATAGTACTCTTGGACAGAATACACTTTTTTCAATAATATATTTTTAATTTTAACTTTAAATTTTTGAGGTGCAGGTCTGTAATTATTTGTGGAAAACATAAATATTTAACTTTCTCTTCCAAGTATTAAATTTTTGTGACTTTTTAAATACTTTGATAGAAAAAAAAGTACATTTCTATCAGATACAGCACTTTTACACTCGGAAACACACTCCCCTATTAATATATCACTTAAAGTGAACAATCGTCGGTACATTGAATCAGTAACAATTGACCGTTGCACGCGGAAAGTGTAACGTCTCAATTTATTGTTATGACAGGATCGGGTCAGTTGTTAATTTTCATTGTAACTTTCCTCTTTTTTTCACCACAATGATATCCAATTTATAATGTATTCTTTTATAAAATGATTGTAAATTAAGTCTTTTATTTGTTTTATGTTTCCTTTTCAGCTACATGTTTTCCTATCATACAAGTAATGGTAGGGAGAATCTAGTGTTAAGACACTCCGTTCTCTGCCTTCCGCCCCGTTCGAAATATTGTGTGTTTAGTGGCGGAACTGAACACCGCGTTTTATCTAAATCCATTATTCTTATTATGTCATTTTTTATGGCATAGCAAACTAGTCAGAGAGAACATAAAAACAAAACACTCATTTCTCCGCGTTTCACTCCAATTCGAGACATTACGTCCTAAGTAACGTAACTCAATGTCCCACTTCGTTTTATTAGAGCTGGAATGGATGGAAAATTTAAATAATTTAAATATAATTATTTCTTTTGGTGTATTTATATTATTTCTTTTTATATATTTCAAAGAGTTGTTGTTTATTGTTAACAAAAATGTAACCAATGGTTATGAAATTGTACCTTTAAAGTAATATATGGGGCTTCAATTGTATAAAAAGGCATATATTATAAAATTATTTCTTGTTTCAATCCGCAACGATTTTTCGTAAATATATTGAAAATAAATGGTTAGATAAAATGAGGAGCGCGCGCGATGAATGTGGATATTAATGCACATTTTAAAGGGGCCCCTTAAAACTACACTTGGGTCGTAAGTCCCAGACACTCTCCAAACTGCTGTCTCCGCAACGCAATGGACACCCATACAGTGAATTCATGGTGCGCTAAGGAGTTTTTTCTTTTCTTAAGCTTCACGCTGTATCCCGCACATAGCAAGGTAGGCAGAGAGAATCCAAAAACCTAGTGCTGTGACACTCCGTTCTATTAAAATTTACGTTCCCCACTTTCCGCTAAATTGAGTCATTATTTTTTTTGCATAATAAAAAATACACATTCACAGTCACAATTAACTGTTTCATATATTTAAATTGATTATAGAAAGGCTATAAGTTCCTCTTTATTAAAACTTTGTAATTGCTCGTAAAGTAGCGCCTAATTGATTACTAATTCAGACCTTTAGGCCTAAGCTTGTAGGTCAAAATTTTGCCCAAGATAAAATATTTAGGTCATTAACACAACCAATTTTAATGAGATCTTTGATTATCACAATTTATATTGATATTAAATTAAACTATTGTAACCGGGTTAATCGCTTTTTTTTTTTTTTTTTTTTAATGGATAACGGACGGCAAACGAGCAAAAGGACTACCTGATGGTAAGTGGCTATGTTTGCCCATGACCATCTACAACACCAGAGATGTTCTAGATGCGTTGCCAACCTAGACGATACAGATAGAAGGGGAGGACAATGTAGTAGTCCGCTATCAGAACTACCAGATTTTGGGGAAAGGATAGGTGGGAAAGAGGAAAGCCTGGCTTACATGCCATCGAACCGGAACACATCATAAGTTATTTGGCGGTTCGTCTTTGACATGATAGTGGTCGCGAGCCAGACGGAGGACGAACCTCCTACCACCAAACAAAATTTATATTTTAGTATTGGGAAATACATTTTTAGGTAGGCCACAAGTAGGCTACGTGTGACCATGAACTACTGTTAAGTGTTTAAAACTTGGGGCTTCCCAAAAATTGTATTTCCAAATACTAAACTAATAAATATACGCGATTAATCCGGTTAAAATTAACTAAGTTTCAATAAATACAATCTATTTTGTTACTGAATGGTAATTTATATATATATATATATATATATATATATATATATATATATATATATATATATATATATATATATCTCCTTGCCAGGCGTGAATAAGTTGTCAAACATATCAAAAACGCATACTTTACAGAGCATGCATATTAAAACTTGAGTTTTACCTGTAAATTTTATTTCTATTTTATTTAAATACTTTTTTCACTGAAAGTGTTTGATTTGTTTCATTCCTTTTTTTAATCTATTACGTAGTCTATGAACAAAACAATTCTAATGTCTGTATGTACTTAAAAATGTATATACAAGTTGACTTATCAACTTATTCACAAGTGATACGGTATTTTCTAATTTATTAGTGGATAATTCGTCGGAAAGTAGGGAACGGAATTGTTGAAAGAGAATGGAGTGTCTTAACACTAGGTTCTCTGGTTCCCTCTGCCTCCCCTGCTATATGCAGGTTACAGCGTGAAGTTAAAAAAAAAATAAAAAATATTAGTGTATGTTTAAACTAGTTTTAAACTCGTTAGTCACTATAGTAAAATTTGCACCTATTACTATAGTTACTATAGTATTTTTTAAATGTCACAAAAATATATCACTTTTCATTGAAAAATTTCATTAAAACCGAACATTATTTACTGTCTGATATGAGAAATTAAATTTAATATTCGTGGTTCCACACTAATTATTATTATATGAGACAATTTCCATTGTACAACATTTTCAGACGACGAATTCAATTACGATAGTCGAAAGCTAATTAAAATAATAATTAATATTTTAAGTGTTTTTGACGTTTTTATATTATAGGGAGATGAGTCTGTTAGACCCAGATCAGTGTAATAGTCTCTAAAACTACACATTAAGTATAGTATGTATGAATTGTTACAAAAATAACAAATGAAAACAACAGCTTCAAACATTATCTTTAGCAAGGATGTCAAAGAGACCCTTAGTATCAAGACACTCGGTCCATCGCTTTTTGCTCGAATTCTAGACATTTTGAAGCGACAGAGCTCAACGCCGCGCTATTTTAACTAGAGTGGAGAAATTGAAATAATTTAAATACAATAATGTCCTCGAGTGGAATCGAACCTACTACCAGTGTTTACAGTTACAGTTATAGTTTTTTTTTTATTTAAGTAGGTCTATCATTCTAAGCGAACAATATGTCTGTAATCCTAATCGATTACGATCGCGACTGTAGTGCAAAACGTTACAAAGTATTTTGCAATACTTACGTCTGTGAATTCTATTCCCACTTAAAGGAATGCTTGTATACATGCATAGCTTATACTAATTTAATTTTTAATTCACGGCGTTAAGTTCCGCCGCACAACATGGGATGTCCCGAAAATCCAGAAAGTGGAGAACGGAATGTCTTAACACTGGGTTCTCTCTGACTACTCTGCTACACAAGGCAAAGCGTGAATCAGCTTTTAATTAAGATATCATATACGTCAGGATATAGTTATTACTATATATCAATATTTTGTGCAACTTGATCGGTAAGTATATATTTTTACATTAAAAAATAATAACCTAAAACAAGAATGAAATGAATTATCTTTAAAAATTCTCCGCCTACACCTTTAAATACAGATAACGTAGAAAAAATTATATTATATAAATTTTGTATCAAAGTATTAATGTCAACCCAATTTTTTCTATAAGTTAGGTAAAATATATCAATCATAGAGGCAAAGAAAAAACCTTATTGATCCCTTAAACTATTTTACACAATAGTTCAAATTCTATAGAGCGGTATTGTGACTTTAAAGTCTTTGAATTACAATTCTAACACTGTCGCGTAAAACTATTATTACTATAGTTAACTATAGACACTATCGTTTTAAAACATTTGTTTTTTTTATATCGTTAGTACGATATAATATTATAAATATGAAAGTTTGTGGGGATGAATGCATGTTTGTTACTCTTAAATACAAAAACTACTGAACGGATCTAAATGACACATTGGTAAATTATTTATAAATATTTTGTGAAATTTAGCTATAATATAATGATGAATATCTAGTATATTTATATTTTCAATTTAATCTAAAAATCATTACGAACTCTACTTCTCTAAGTCGCCTGCAACGCCTGTCGTGGCGCAGAGGCACAAGCGTGCGACTGTTAACGCGTCAGGTTGTGGGTTCGATTCCCACTCCAGGAAATGGAATTTTTCATTTCCTGGGTTTGGTAACAAGGCAAAGCGCGGCGTCGAGCTCCGCCACTCGGCACGCAATGCCACAATTCGGCGAAAAGTGGGGAACGGAGTGTTTTGTCACTAGGTTCCCTCTGCCTACCCTGCTATATGCGGGATACAGCGTAAAGCTATGTACTTCTCCAAGTCTAATTTAAGTGAAGTAATTATTTTTATCCAACTTCAAAAAAGGAGGTTGAGAACCTTCTTTCTATTCGTCTGTATTTTTTTATATATTACCGTATAACTTTTCTCTAGGTGAACCAATATTGTTGTTTTATGTAATAGCTAGTGTTTCTAATGGCGTCCCATGTAAATTTAGATAGGACCAAACCAATTGTTTTTGAGTAATTCCTAATAATCCTACATTTTTATAACATTTTATTTGAAATCGGTGTTAAAATTTTAATTCAAACTCACCAAAGGCAAACGAAAGCACAATATCGTCATAGTAAAGCCAGAAATTCCACTGAATTGTATTATGAACGGCCGCTTTGTTACGTTGATTTTTGATCAGATTGAGCACACCTGGCGCGGCTTTGTTATATATCGCATTTATTTTTTGTTCCTACAATCCCCGAAACGTATTTTGATTTTAATTGATTATTACCGACGTGTGTTTCATTTGTTTTAGGTATTTTTAGTGGGTGTAAGTTTCTTGATTGATTCTTGAGTTGGGGATGAGTGAAATTTAATAATTTAAATATATATGTAATTTACAAGAGGGGAACCTAGTGTTAAGACCGAATTGAAGCATTGCGTGCTGAGTGACGGCACTCAACGTCGCGCTTTGCCTTGTTACCAAACCCAGGAAATGAAAACTCCATTTCCTGGAGTGGGAATCGAACCTGCAACCTGTCGCGTTATATCGCCACGACAGGCTTTCTTAAAATGTTGATGATGATTAGTCAGTTTGATACCAGAGAACAGAAAATGAAAATACTTTATTTCCTGGCGTGGGAATCGAACCCACAACCTGTCGCTTTACAGTCGCACGTTGTGCCATTGCGCCACGACAGGCGTTTAAATAAATTTTATTAAAAAGTTAATATAAAAAACACTTTACTATGTGGACAGACTGACAGAGAACTGACAGTTATGTACGCAAAACGTTACATGGTTCTACAAACGTTACATAATGTACAAATAACCCTTTTTCTAGTAAATTGTGGCCTTTGTGGTTCTGATGTATAAACTATATTATTATAGAGTTTCATCTATATTTGCTCAGTAGTTTTCGCGTGAAAAACCAACATCCATCCTCACAAACTTTCGCATTTAGGGCAATATATTAGTAAATTATTATGTAGACCTACAAAAGGTTAAACTAAATTTAAATTATAACAAAAGCCTAGCGACACGGTTAATCCAACACGCCACGCTTTATTCATCCATACCTTACAAAAACATAAGAAACTCAAAAGTTCTGATTTCTTTCAAGCCATTTTCAACACAATTGAAAGCTCGATGGCGATTTAACGCGTGTAATGGCCCTTCAAAATTTTTGCCTAACAATAGAAATCTTGGGATTTTATTGCCTTTTTGAATGTATGGTATTGAAATAATAGGTAGGTAGGTATATTTTATTATTTTCTGCACACAAAAGTCAAAGGAAGCCATCGTGGCGCAGTGGATGGAGTCTGGCCAACGCGATTGGTTGTAGATTCGATTACCAGACAAAAGAATGATTACAATTATTAGTGTTAAGACACTCCATTCTCTTTCAACATTTCCATTCCCCACTTTCCGCCAAGTTGAGGCATTGCGTGTTGAGTGGCGGAACTCAACGCCGCGCTTTGCCTTGTTAACAAACCCAAGAAATGAAAATACTAAATTTTACATTTCCTTCTATTTCTGACGCGTTTACAGTCGCACGCTTGTGCCTCTGCGCCACGACAGGCGTTACAATTATATTTTTACAATTATAATTACAATTATATTTTGTTCATTTCTTCGCTCTGGTAAAACAAATTACAGTATTAAATTCCAACACTCAACACGCAATATTTCAAATTCGGACATACTCGGATAGTTAAGGAGCTAGCTATTTGGACACTAGGTTATCTATGACTACCATAATATACGGCAAAAAGTCATAAACTGAGAAGAACTGACGCAAACTCAGCGGTACTTTCTATTTTTTATGTCAATAACTTGCCTTAAATTTTACGCAGATGACGAATCGAGCCTACTGGCTCAGTAATTTTGTTTCGCATGTTTAGCAGCTTCATGCTTTATTCCGATATGTGTCAAGACACTATATTCCCCATGTTTTTTACACATTTTCATATTATTTAAGATTATTGTATGCTCTTTTCATTTCCTGGGTTTGGTAACAAGTCAAATTGCGGCGTTGAGTTCCGCAACTCAGCACGCAATGCCTCAATTCGGCGGAAAGTAGGGAACAAAATTGTTGTAAGAGAACGGAGTGTCTTAACACTAGGTTCTCAGGTTCCCTCTGCCTACCCTGCTATATGCGGGATACAACGTGAAGTTAAAAAAAAAATTGTATGCTAGGTGGTAGAGGCGTTTAAATAGGTATGACAATTTACAAAACACATTATAAAACAAATACAAAAACGTCTCGGATCTGAACTCGCTTTCTTCACTATAGCCGACTAAGCTATATGGTAACATCCTGTCATGCCAAAATTTTAACAATTGCGGTGATTTTGGTTGTAACAGGAAGTTTTTTAAGGTTTCGTCACCCAAATCATATAGAATGATCATTATAACAAAGTAAGTTTAAGCTGCGTCCTCAGTGGAATTCCATGACTTGGAAATAAAATATTTGAATACTGATTTTAATAATAAATATATAGAAAGAAGCTAAAATATACTTTAAAAAAATGATCAAAATTTTATCTTTCCAATGATAAATAAAAAGTTTAAAGTGGAAGTACTCGTGGCGCAGTAGAACAATGTTTGACTGTAAACATATGGATTGTGGTTCGATTCCCACACAGTTTTACCTGTATTTAAATGTAAGTTTAAATGTAAATAATTTCCACATTTTTATTAAGATAAAAACGCGGCGTTGAGTTCCGCAATTCAACATGCATATGTCTATTTCGTTACTGCTTTTGTGTATCTTCAATTTAATTTATTTTTAATTTTTAGCTTCACGCTGTATTCAGCATATATAGCAGGGTATGCAGAGTGAACCTGGGGCTTCTAGTGTTAAGACACTCCGTTCTCTTTCCATTCCCCCACTTTGAATTGAATTTGAGGAATTTGAGGAATTTGAGGAGTATTGCGTGCTGAGTGGCGGGACAATACCACTTTACCTTATTACCTTGGGAAATGAAAATACTAAGCACACTTTTTCTGGACTGGGAATCAGACCTATAACCTGTCGCGGTTACAGTCCGCACGCTTGTGCCTCTGCAAATTAGTATCTTTAATTTTAATTAATAATTACAAATATATAAATATATTTTACAAATTAAATCAAACACTTCTATGTTCTCTCAATCACACCCCAAAAATCAGAACACTTGTTAGTTTTCAAGACATCCTACATCTGTCTCGCTCTGTTGTATGGTGAAATATGGTATGTGCAGAAAGGGACGGATGCTATCAAATGCGGTGTTTGCGCTTTGTAATCTAATACTCGTGTGTGGGCTACTGGAGTATAGTGATGTGCTTTATGGTTTATCGATAAAATATTATAGTTTAAATATTTGAGTACGTTTCTTTAGTTTTTCAATATATTACAATAATTTTTATTTTTTTAATGTTTTTTTATTCGGGATAACTTTATCTTTCTTCTTTACCCATGTTTAGGTCCCAGGTGTATGTTTTGAATATAAATATAAATTAACTTTATGAAAAATCAATAAATTAAAAAAAAAACCAAATGGTTGGTGATTTTATAATATTTTATTCTCAATACTTCGTGATATGTGTATTTGTAAAATTCTATATACTACAGGAAATATTTTATTTTCTACCTAAATCAATATTATTTATAGCAAAACCGTTTCTAGAAAACGTATAAAGAAAATTGTGGTCAACACATAAACATATTAATATTTTTAATAGTCTCTAAGTAATCTAGTTATTTCTAATGACCTTCTCTTCTGTGGTCAAAAGATAAAATAAATTAATATACAAAAATTATAAAAATACATACAATACGCCTGTCGTGGCGCAGAAGCACAAGCGTGCGACTGTAAGAGCGACAGGTTGTGGGTTCGATTCCTACTCCAGGAAATGAAATTTTTCATTTCCTGGGTTTGGAAAAAGGCAAAGCGCAGCGTTGAGTTCCGCCACTCAGCACACAATGCCTCAATTCGGCGGAAAGTGGGGAACGGAGTGTCTTAACACTAGGTTTCCTCTGCCTACCCTGCTATATGCAGGATACAGCGTGAAGCTATATATGTATGTATGTATATATAAAAATACATGTAATATTTTCAACAAAATATGAACCTAACCTCAATACAACTAGTACTCTGGTGCATAAAACTTTATTACACAGAACGCTCACTTTATGGTTATGGCAATATTTGACTGTCGTCCAAAAGGATATGCTTTCAAAGGCAAACGAAACAAAGAACGTCACTTTAAAAAAATTGCGTAGTTTTTCAATATATTATATGAATACTAGTTCTAGCCTGTAACTTCGTTTCCGTGGACTATGCTAACCCTAGTTTTTCCCATTCACGTAGATATTTAGAGAAATCCTCTCTTAGAACTCCCTTACGATCTGCGAGGGATATTAATTACTGACATGATATTGAATTTCACCCAAGAATGATCTGAGTAAATATTGTCCATGTCTTGCGCTTTTGGTAGGTTGACAAAAACCAAACCCTTTGTCTCTTCCCCGTTCAGAGATATAGAGGATCAAGTAGAGAAAGGAAAATATTTCTTTAATTATATATTATTGACGAAAATATATTATTATATCCAAGAATATACCGATAAAAAAGATACAATATAGTTTCTTGCAGGCTCTTCTCAGCAGAATTGCCTTCTAAGTTAGTGTAAGGTGCATAGAAAAACCATACTGACATTTTTATATTAATTTACAATTCAAAAGTGCTTATAATAGCCCATTTGAATATAAAATATGTTGATTATTTTGGGTTTCAAATATAAATATTCACCCAAACGGGATTCGAATCTACAATCTTCATTCAACAGAATCGATTATAGCACCTACTTGTTACTTGTATATGAAACGTCCGTTCATCTTAAAGTATAATAAAATAATGTAAACTCGCTCGCATACCGACGACGACATGACTTTGTTTTTAATTAGCTTAATTAATGTGTGGCACACGCAAGAGTGCTGTCATTACTATCCTGGCTTTATCTAAGTAGATAATGTATGAAATCAGCACCGCGTGAATATGTTGATAAATCTAAAATGCATGCTTTTGACTGTAGGTATTTTTAACTTTAAGTTTTGTCTGTAAATTCTGTTTTATATGTTACTAGCTTTCCGCCCGCGGCTTCGCTCGCGTGAAATTCGGTTATATCGCGCGACGTGTAAGAAGTAGTCTTTCCCAAGGTCTAGACTATTTGTCAAAAAAAAATATAAAAAATATTTTTTTTGTTTTATAAATTTTCACGATTATAGATATCCTATGTCCTTCCCCAATTTCAGTTCTACCTTCATACAGAATTTCATCAAAATCGGTTTAGTGGCTTTAGCGTGAAAGCGTAACAGACAGACAGACAGAGTTACTTTCGCATTTATAATATTAGTAAGGATATAAATACTATTTCCTTTTTTAACCTGAATGGTGGAAAACAAGGTGAAAAGCTTTTTTTTAGCTTCACACTGTATCCCGTACATAGAAGGGTAGGCAGAGAGAACCGAAATACCTAGTGTTAAGACACTCCGTTCTCTCTTAACATTTCTGTTCCCCACTTTCCGCCAAATTGTGGTATTGTGTGCTAAATTGTGGAAATCAACGCCGCGCTTTGCCTTGCTACCAGAACGAGTAAATGAAAATACTAAATTTTATTTAATATTTTTCGATTCCTGGCGTGAATCGAACCCACAACCTGTCTGTCCACCTCTGCGGCACGACAGGCCACACCTTTTAATATTTAAAAGAAAAACGTAAATTTTAACCTATTCCCTGTCGGTATGGAAATAATAATTGGCCGTGAATAATTAATTATTTTTTTCTTTAAATAAAAATTCATCCATTTCTATAAATTACGCATAACAAATACATATATTGAATTAGTTTTAATTAGACTAGATCGTGGTTATATAATAAATTTGTTCTATTTATTGTAAATACAAAATTTAACCTAAAATATTTGTATGCAATAGAATTTGCTTATTACACGTAACCTCAAAGCCACAACTATAACTACCTTTATATTATTATGATCAATTAATCAGTATATTGAAAATCACAAGTCTAATTCCCGTATGCGGCAATATTTTACACAAATATTATGTGTTTATTAATGTAATAAGGCTATCGTGACGCAGTAGTATAGAGTCTAACTGTATGTGGTGAGTGTTGCTTCGATTCCTGTTCTGGGTAATAATAATATTTACATAATTTTAATTTTCCTTGCTCTGGTTATATAAAAAGCGTCACTAAATTTCGCCACTTAAACATAATATGTCAAACTCACACCAGAAGTGGAGAACGGAATGTCTTGACACTAGGTTTTCACTAATTTTATACTATATGGTGCAGAGGCTTTGATAACATACGATAATGAATATGAAAATTATACAAAAATATTGCTAGATTTATTTAGGTAGTCTGTGTCAGTCTGTGTCAGATTTTGGCAATGAAAGCCAGGATTTTCCTTAGTTAAGGGTAGACTTTTTAAAACACAAACTAGTTTTTAAATGTATAGAGAACAGAATGCCATATATACTTTAAAATAATAATAATAATATTCCAATATATTACAATACACCCAAAATATAAATCGAAAGAACTAAATGTATGGCACATTAAGCCATACTAGAAAAAATCTATAATAATTTGCTAAAAAAGCCTTCCCTAAAAGCCTTTTCTATCATCCTCAAACATTGCATTTCATGCTGCAGTCTAACTGCTCATATAAAAATTCAAGTGACATACAAATAAAAGAAACAATATGGAACCATTGTCACCTATGACAAGGTATTAAATATTAAACCTTTTTCAATTTCCATATTTCAATTTTAACTAAAAAATATATTTCCAAATAAATAATCCTATCACAATACGAAATATGTACTGTATTTTATATTAAAAAAACCAGGTTTCATTTCATACTTTAGACAGAATGCATAAATAGAGGGCTTAAAAATATTTATTTTATAAAATGTATTGTACTTTCATTTAAGTCTATAAGTATCGTAGTCTTAGTTATTCATTTTTTGTTCGTCTGCAAAAAGGATAAGTCTTAATAGTGTCATTGGCTACATAAATGAGTTTTTTTTTATCTTTTTATTTAATAATGAACGCCTGTCGTGGCGTAGAGGCACAAGCGTGCGAATGTAAACGCGACAGGTTGTGGGTTCGATTCCCACTCTAGGACATAGAATTTTTCATTTCCTATGTTTGGTAACAGGACAAAGCGCGGCGTTGAGTTCGACTACTTAGCATGCAGTGTCTCAATTTGGAGGAAAGTGGGGAACGGAGTGTCTTAACACTAGGTTGCCTCTGCCTACCCTGCTATATGCGGGATACAGCGTGAATCTATGTATATATGTTTAATAATGAATCAGTTTTATCAAACTTTAGGACTTTATTATATTTAAAAAATATATTTATCTGTGTATGTATATATTCTTTTTTTTGACGCCTTTTCCGCACTAACATGGTAGTCTGTCTTGTAAAGAGTAAGTAGTGGTAAAGAGAATCTAATGTTAACACACTCCACTCTCTGCTCTATTATCAAGGCATTGGGTGTGTAGTGGAGCTTAACGCTGCGTTTTGTCTTCCCACAACAATAAAATAAAATGGGGATTGAACATGTAACCAAGTCAAATGCCACAAATGCAAAGTCCACGAAGACCTAAATATAAAAAAAAGTGTTATTATATATGCATATTTAATAGAGAAATTGAACCCATGACCCCTTAACTATAATGCACCACCATTATTAAACAAGGAAACAGGATTTGGAAAACTTTAATAAGCGCTATCATCAATTATATTGTAGGTGGAAGTACTTCATTTAGATAATTAAAATGGCACTCCAGACACCCCTCAATGTTCCAACTAGCACGATATGATGCGGGTATTGTAATAAATAAATAATTAATTCAATTTAAACTGAATTAAAATAAAATTAGATGTGATTGATGTACAGTTGTGAAGTGTCTTACAGTATGATGGTTGTGACTTCGATTCTCAGTTGATGAAACATCCATAAATATAGGTATGGAGTTTTTTCGCTAAGTTAGATGTGTTACGTTTGGTTTATCTAACTAATATGCATTTCCGAATGAACGGAAAGTAGAGAGTAGTGCTATATCACTATGTATATTACCTACTTACATATTGTAAGAAACAAGTGAAAATAACAAAAATATAATAAATAAATTAAAAATATTACATTATAAAAAAAGTAAACTTACATGATTCCTCAATAAGAACTTCTTGTTGACTTCTCACACAGCACATCACTAAACAAATAATTAATTTCAACATAAAATCCACCCAAAGCAAACACATGTTGGCACTTAAATTTTACATATATACATCACTAAAGTGCACTTTTGTTACAACAATTTAATAATTTAAACAATTTTATCGATATCTTTGTGACATCACTAGAACAAAATAAATGGATTTCACTGCAACACTAAATTTTGTACACTGATGTTAGAATCTGAAACAGAAAAGGATATATTATTTATTAGAATAGAAACCATCGTGTCGCAGTGGGACAGCGTCTAACAGTGAAGGCAATGGTTGTGGGTTTTATTCCCATTTAGGGGAATGATTAAATTCGCTCTGGCAGTTTGCAAGCTACTTCCAAGTGCAGTTTGCCTCTTAACAAATTGAAAGGATGTCTCCAATTAGGGCGGAAAGTACCGAGCGGAGTGTCGTGACACTAGAATTTACATTGACTATGGTGCTATGCGGGATAAAGCGTAGTTGTTTTTTTTAAAAAAACATATATTTTTTTATTTTTAAACCAAAGTGTATTGTTATGTATTTTGTTTTCCGTTTCACATATTACATACTACTATATTTTCTTCACCACAGTGGCACTACGTCAGCGTGTTGATTATGAGTGGAATCTCTAATAAGACAAGGCGTGGTGTTTTTTTTTTTTTTTTTTAGTTTTATTAAAACCCCGGGGAAAACCTTTCCCCTGGCGTTTGTTTTTTATTTTTTATTTTTTTTGGTGTGTTTACTTAAACACTCCCCTTTTTTAAAATTTTTGTGTGATCCCCCCCGGGTGTCATTTTTTTTTTTTTTTTTTAATAGATTTATGAGCAGGTTAGACAGTTGTCAGGGCGTCTCATATCGCTAAGCTTGCTAATCACTGTCCCCATGACGGCGTCATCACGTTTGGCGATGGCGTGTCTGAGGCAGTGCTCAGTGATTGCCTTCCCCGAAGCAAGGCGTGGTGTTGAATTAAGTTTATTATACTGGTTACGTAAGAAAATGCACAAACCTGTTAAATTCAATAATTTTAAAAATAAAAATTGTGAGTCAAAATCATTGAAAAAACATTAAAGTAAATAAAATATTGTATAAAATAAAACAGCAGCTTAACGCTTTTTCCCACACAGGGTAGCCAAAGAGACCTTAATAACAAGACTCCATATTCTCCATATTCCACCCAAAATCAAAACATTATATATAGAGTAGCGGAACTTAACACCGTTAAAATGAAATAATTTTAATATTTATTTTAACTATAGGATGAAGCCTCAGTTGACCTTCGAGAACACAGTATCATTGATACTGGAGGTAGGTCACGTGAAAACGCACGAGGAATCCCCGGAGGGCATATCTGAAAAGGTTAATGAATGTGACTAGACCCCCAAGGAATAAAGCGTGAAGCTAAGTATGTTAGATTTTTTTATTGATAAAAGGAGACAAACGAGCAGAAAGTTCACCTGATGGTAAGTGGTTACGTTCGCTCATAGACATTTACAGCACCAGAAGAGTTGTAAATGCGTTGCCACCCTAGAGGGTAGATGAAAGGGGATGAGATAATGTAGTGGCCGCGGCAGTCCGCCGAACTACCATAGTATGGGAAAAGTTTGGGTGGGAATAGGGAAAGCCTGGCTTACATATCATTGAACCGAAACTAACGAAAATCTAATGAAAATTTAACAAAAAATCGATATTTGGTGATGACTGGTTGGTTTGGTGACATGATAGTGGTCGCAAGCCAGTCGGAAGATAAACTTCCTACCACCAGAAATAGATATACAATACAAAAAACTTAAGTAACTTCAAACAAGTAAATTCAAACCCACTGCTATAGGCGAACACGTATCGACCACCCACTCACCTAAAGTTACAGATTAAGACGCTATATCGAACACATAAATGTCAAGCCTACGTTTTAATTCGTTACTAAAAAGATACGTTCTGTCGTAAAATTTACATATACAAATCTATGAGGGCAATTTAAAGTATACCGGTGGTCGTGGGTTCAAAGAATAATACTTGGAAGTAAGATGTAAACAAAAAAAAACGAATTTCAATTACAATATAGCAAAAAGTAAAATTATTACGAATATCTCAAAAACAGCTAATCAGATCTTTACTAAATTTAAATGGGACCACATAAGATGCCCTAGCTATCATATAAAATGATAATTATCAAAATTGGTTCACCAATTAAAAAGTTGTGCGTAAACACACATACAAATTTTGCAAAGTTGAATTGACAACCTCTTCTTTTTATGAATTCGATAAAAGTCAAAGAACATTACTAACATTAAATACAACACAAACGAAATCGATCCTACACCTATCTCCATAAATACCTAAGCCTACATGTACTGCTAAAGCAATCTTATTTATGAAATATGGATATAACTTCATACATTTCACAGCATTATTCACTTAAAATATTCTCTATATAGCACTTTGGCATGAGATTCTGTTCGGAATTAAATAGCACAGTGATAAATAGCAAGCTTCCATTTATATTAAGGTTACGGTTATTCGAATACGATGTTGGTTACAAAATATTCCTTTAAGAAGCGTTGTGGCGCAGTAAGTAACTAGACGCGGTGGTTCTAGGTTTGATACTTTTTTCTTTTATAGCTTCACTCTGTACCCCGTACATAGCAGTGTTGAGAACCTAGTGCCAAGACACCCTGTTCTCTTTTAACATTTTCGTTTCCTACTTTCCGCCGAATTGAGGTATTGCGTTTTGAGTGGCGGAACTTAACGCCGCGCTTTACCAAAGCGAGGAAATGCAAAATACTAAATACTATTTATTATTTTCATTATCTGGAGTGGGAATCGAACTCACAATCTCGCGCAAAAAAGGTACATTAATATTTTTTCTTTCTTTAAATGATATACATAGATAATTGAAACGATGAGTGCAGAAACAACGTAAGTCCGGATTTTCAAATTTTGCAGGAGGAAGAAAAAACATGTCTTCTTCTTTCTTGCCCTTCTAGGCTAGTTTAAATCGATTACGATTTTTTGCATTTTTTGTGACTTACATTGTTTCTGCACTCACTAATTCAATTATCGAATAAAATAAACATACAAAAACTTTAACGTTTAACTACAGGCATTAAAAACGGTGATTTTCAAGTTGCTCTCTTTAAATAATTTAATATAAATTTTTATAAAGCTCAGTTTTAAATACTCCACGAATCGGAGTCCTCGAATTCAGGTAACATCTGTAACGTTATTTAATTCCGCTTTTAAATAATTAAATTGCTTGTAGCTTTTTTACTTCTTTACTGAATAAATTCGTTGATTTAATGGTTGTAACTTTTTTTAATATATGTATATAAAATGCTTGCCTTACTAGAGAGTCTACTACTACTAATACTACGTACTAGTCGTACGTAGTCATAGGAAGCTGAAATTTTGTATATAGATTTTTTGAAGAGTGTAGGGAAACACTAAAAGAGAATTTCTTGAAATTACTACGAAAACGAAAAAAAAGACTATATTTTAGGATTCATAGTCCACGCAAATGAACAGCTAGTAAGTCCTTGTTTTTAGCTATTCCTAAAGTTAACAACTGCTTGGAACTTACCAACGAACTGACCAGGAATAGGTATAAAGTTAATTGTTACGCAGTAGAAGTAGACGCGAGAGGTACAATTATATAATCAAATAATAGATCTCGGCCTATCTAGAACTATAATTTCTAGCATGTATTTTTAAGGTGGTATTAGTATATTTTTTTTAACTTCACGCTGTAACCCGCATATAGCAGGGAAGACAGAGGAAACCTGAGAACCTAATGTTAAGACACTCCGTTCTCTTACAACAATTTCGTTCCCCACTTTTCGCCGAATTGAGGCATTGCGTGCTGAGTGGAGGAACTCAATGCCGCGCTTTGCCTTATTACCAAACCCAGGAAATGTTAGTATTTTCATTTCCTGGGTTTGGTATTAGTAATGACTTCTTGAATTCGGTTAGGAAGAGAGAAAAGCTTGGACAATACAAACGAGTCCATTTTAAAGGGGCCCTCAAGCTTATACTTTGATCATAAGCCCCTGAAACATATTGTTTACATGTTTTGTATATATATTTCTTCATTCACGTGTAAATATAATTAATAATTATATTTACCTATAAAAAAGGAACTCCTTAGCAATCCATGGATTCACCATACAGGTGCCCATCGCGTTACAGAGAGAGAAGTTTGGAGAGTGCCTGGGACTAAGGACACAACGTGTAGGTTTAAGAGCCCCTTTAAAACATTCAAAGTCAAAATCAAATAATTTTATTTAAAATAAGAAGGCTTCATTTTTTGAACGTCAAATAATTTACCACCAGTTCACTAAATTTAATGCGTCAGACCTGAGAAGAACCAGCGGAAGAAACTCAGCGGGACTTCTTCTTTTTTTTTCTCATGATTCAATGCTTGACAAATATTTATTAGTGACAATGATACCTTTGAAATAGACTGGAACGAGCATTTCATTCCTAAGGCGTGTTATCATTTATAAAATCACTAATTAGGTAATAACCTTTAACACACAAACGTCTTTTCACAATTTCTTTTAAATTGTGAAATGGAAAATTCTTGGACGTTTTCTGGAATCCTATTGTAAAAGCTTACACACTGTCCCATAAAAGAATTGCGGACTCGATGCAATCGAGTTATAGTACAGGCGCTGCAAGTTTAAGCCTATTCCTTAAATTTATATTGTATACATCGCCAATTCTTGTAAAACTATTAATATTTTTCTTAACAAACATTACATTTTCAAAGATGTACTGAGAGGCAACTGCCAAAACATTAATTTCCTTTAATTTTTGTCTTAAGGAATGATTTACCTCCACTGTCCGCGCTCCTCTCTCTACATAACCAAATTTGAAAATATCCTACTTATACTGTCTTAGAATAATATATATTTAAAAAAAAAACCGCCAGATTATAACAAGAAATCAGTTGATAGTATATCATAACCCTATATTACACCGTAGGCGAAGGCGAAGTTTTGAAGGCGCATCAACATTCTCACGTTAGCTCCTTGTTTGTTTGATTACAGTTATTAAACTATTTAAAGCCCCGAGCAGTTCTCGACACGAACTTATTACTGACATTCCGATATTTTTTTTTTATTTTCACTTTTTTTACCTGAATACGAAGTTGGGAAGTTATGTATGTTTTATCTTCACGCTTTACCTCATATAGGGTAGTCAGAGAAAACCCAGTGCCAAGACACTCCGTTTGGTGTTTTTGTCCGAATTCGAGATACTGGATGTTAAGTCGTGGAACTCAACGCCGCGCTTGGGGTTACTAAAATATAAAATAATCATTCTCACATAGTGGGAGTCGAACCCACAATCAATCGTGTTTACAGTCAGCTGTTTGTTCTACTGCCCCGTGATGGCCTCATATGAATAATGATAATGCTATGTTAAAGCAAAACTATATATTGGTATATCCGATGTGATCCCATTTAAATTTAATTAAGATCGGACGAGTAGTATATGAGATATTCGTAATAATTGTGCTTTTTAGTGTATCTTATTGGAAGTTACTTTTCTTTTTTAATTTTAATTATTTATCAACATACGAGTAAGAATATTATTTTTTCTTTATTAGTACATATATATATATATACACATATATATGTAATTTGTATATTTTCCCTATGAGGGAGGGGATGGGGTTAGAATACAATTCCCCTCCGCCGCTGGGTATTATCCCGTAAGAGATTGATATATGATAAGAGATATTCCAGTAGTTTGGTGGTAAGAGATTCGTTCTCCGTCTGGCTCGCGACCACTATCATGTCAAAGACGAACCGCCAAATATCTTATGATGCGTTCCGGTTCGATGGCATGTAAACCAGGATTTCCCCTTTCCCACAAATTCTATCTCCCCAAAATGTGGTGGTTCCGATAGCAGACTACTATATTATCTTCCCGTTCCATCTGTATCCTCTAGGTTGGCAACGCATCTACAACATCTCTGGTGGTGTAGATGTTCATGAGCGAAGGTAACCACTTACTATCAGGTGGTCCTTCTGCTCGTTTGCCATCCATTATCCATAAAAAAAATTGTCTATAAATATATATGTCATTATAAATATATATAAGTAGTTCATTTAGTATTTGTTATTCTAGTATGTTAGTAATAAGTTATTTTTAATAAGATTTTCTTTCTTTTCTCTTTTATTTTTTTTCACGACTTGCACTAACCCATATCCGATAAGACTAAGATCCTCTGTCCAAAGGTTGTCTATTAGAGATTGCTACCAGTAAGACGGCCTTTGCACGCTCTGTACTTATCTATATCATATTTTGTATTGTTCCTTAAAAAGATATAAATCTTTTTGTGCAATAACGAAATTCTATCTATTTATCTTAGTATATTTTACTATTCAATGTAAAATAATAATATTTTAGCCACTAAGCTTATATATAATCTTACCCTCATAGTACATGTTTGTCTAACATAGTTTGACTATTTGTATTGAAGTTTCAGTCCCTATCTAATTAAGACGCTTGTAGTAAGTACCTAGTTCTAGTTCTCATTATAGGAGCCTAAATATAAACATTATCTTAGTATATTTGTATATTTACGTATATATACACTATGAAAAATCAACATATAAAGGTGAGCGGCAAGATAGGTAAGAGGAGACCTCGGTTGATCTTCAAGAACACAGTATCAATAATACTGGAAGAAGGTCACGTAAAAAGCATGAGGACCCCCCGGAGGCATACATGAGAGGTTAACGGCTGTGGACGAGGCGAAAGAGGGAGGAGGGAAACAGGGACCGTAGCGTTTGGCGCTCCGTTCTCTATGACTACCCCGCTCGAGATAAAGCGTGAAGTTAGGTAGGTAGAAATATCAATGAAGTAATATTAGGAATAATTAAAATAATAATTAGAATTTTAACAAAGAAGACATTGATATTTAATTAAATACACTAAAACGTAAATATTACGAATAACCCAAAAACTACTCGTCAGGCTTAGGTTAACCATTTCAAATAATGATAATGTGCAGGTACATAAAAAAACAGTTAAATTGAGAATCTACTCCATTATTTAAAACTTTTAAATGACAAAAAGTCTTTATTTTACTTTATAAACCAACAAAAGAAATAATCAAGAATACAGTTCTGACTCCAAACGATTGGTTATGATGAATGATCATAAGTAAATTATTTTAACATAAATCGTGGCGATGAATTCCTTCACTCAACGTACAATATCTCGAATTTGGACGAAAAAGGAGAACGGAGTATTTATATACTATATATTATATGATTCTCTTTATCCTGCTATGAGACAAATAATGTCATTTCTTTCTAACGATCACCAACATTATCATAGTCTGAATTGCCAGAAGAGAATGAGGTGATCCACTGTTGCATGGATTCATTATGGGTGCACACAGCTCAAAAATATAAAATCTACTTTAATTAAATTTAAAAGCGCGGCGTTGGAGTTCCGCGACTCAGCACGCAATGCCTCAATTTATGGAAAACGGAGTGCCTTAACACTGGGTTCCCTGCCTACCCCACTATATGCGGATATAGCGTGAAGCTATGTATGTATGTATTAAATTTAAAGAAAAGAACTAACAAGAAATTTATATAACTCTCGCTCCTTATTTGAAAGATAATTTTATAGTGTTGTAAAATATATTCAGATGTTTAAATTACCGGGTACAAGATGCCTTAAGATTTAATTTGCGTGCAAGAAGGAACATAATGATAGGTTGGGAGCCGTTAAATGTTCAAAGGCGGTAGTGGGTTCTAGTCTTGTTAGTTAAAACGTTTTGTTTACTTAACGATTGTACTCGTATCATATTTAATGCGTAAAAATGAGGCAGTCGTGGTGCAGTGGAATAATTGGAATATTAATATGATTGAATGTCGGAACTTGTATTTAAATTATTTTCTCCTCATGTCTTCTTATTCGTGTCATTTTCTGTCGTGGCGCAGAGGCACAAGCGTGCGACTGTAAACGCGTCAGGTTGTGGGTTCGATTTCCACTCCGGAAATTTAAAGCTTAGTATTTTCATTTTTTTTCTGTTTCACGAGACAAAGCTTGACTTTGAATTAAATCAACATGCAAGGTCTTGATTTCGGGTGCAAAGTGGAAAACCGATTGTCTTAACACTATTTTGTAAGAACGGCCTGGTGATATATAACTTCTCCATTTACCTCATATTCAAAATTTCACGGACGTAGTTTAATTGTACTTGGTATAACCATTTTTTTTATGGATAACGGATGGCAAGCGAGCAGAAGTACCACCTGATGGTAAGTGGTTACCTTCGCCCATGAACATCTACACCACCCGAGATGTTATAGATGCCTTGCCAACCTAGAGGATACAGATGGAAGGGGAGGATAATGTAGTAGTTCGCTATCGGAACCACCACATTTTGGGGAAAGGATGGGTAGGAAAGGGGAAAAAACCTGGCTTACATGCCATCGAACCGGAACACATCATAAGATATTTGGCGGTTCGTCTTTGACGTGATAGTGGTCGCGAGCCAGACGTAGGATGAACATCCTACCACCAAACTACTGGGATACCCACCTCTTACGGGACGCTACCCAGCGGCAGAGGGGAATTGTATTCTAACCCCGTCACCTCACAGGGTAAAATCAACAACCATACAGAAATACCATTATAAAGAGATATCATTTGTCAACCATTGACAAATGATATTTCTTTATAATGGTATTTCTGTATGGTAAGAGGGAACCTGAGAACCTAGTGTTAAGACACACCGTTCTCTTACAACAATTTCGTTCCCCACTTTCCGCCAAATTGAGGCATTGCTTGTTGAGTGGCGGAATTCAACGCCGCGCTTTGCCTTGTTACCAAACCAAGGAAATCAAAATACTAACATTTCCTGGAGTGGGAATCGAACCCACAACATGTCGTGTTTATAGTCGCACGCTTGTGCCTCTGCGCCACGACAGGCGTTATTTGAATATATTCATACCCCAATTAGGAATCGAACCCACAACCAATCGCGCTTACAGTTAGACATTGCTCCACTGTGTCACGATAGCCTTAAGCAGAAAAAACATTTAGTCGTATATTTTTCACTTGTAATTTTCTAAGAAAACCTATTTATAATTTCTCAAGTGGAAAGGAAGTTACAATATTAAGAAAAAAAAAGGCAACCATGTATTTATATAAACCCTTGTCCCATTACGCGAGAAATTGGACTTATCTTAGCTATCGTCCCGATTCATTGACATGTGAAATAATAATGGTGTAACGCTATTTTGTTTGAATTTCATGTTTCCACATTATACTATATATATATGTATATGTATGTATATATGTAGCCTTCTATATATGCTCATAACTATGCCTGTATAATAATATATATATATGCTTAGCAACCAACATGCATAACTCTTAGCATATAACCAACTTAGCAATATGCTTATACTTATATACATATATATGCTGCTATCTTTAAAATTCATAAAGAAAGAAGCCCATACTATTTACTCTCGCATGCACGCTCTATGCATTTTTATATGGAATGTGTGTACACGCATGGACTAAATGCGTAGCATATGCCGTAACAGTGAATAAATAAGTTTACAAACTTTCTGAAACCCATATAAAAAACAAAGCCTCAATTCGGCGTAAAGTGGGGGAACAGATTGTTATGCAAAAAAAAGACAGTGTCTTAACATTGGAGTTCTCTGGTTCCACTCTGCCTACCTTGCTATGGGATTACAGCGTGAAGTTAAAAAAAAAATCAAGATTTTGCTCCCGTTCTCTTATCTCCGAGACACATTTGAAAAGCTTCTGACTGTAAACCTAATTGTTTGTGGGTTCCTCAACTTCATTCGGAGGACGATATTTAATCATTAAAGTAAGAACATAAAAGAAGATTTTAAGTAGAAGGAAATTTTAGTAGGAAAGCAGACTTTGCCAAAAAAATTCGGAATTAATACCAAGTAGTTCAATTTTGCCACTAATCACATAATCTCTTAAAATAATATGAACTCTCTTTCGGACAAATTCTCTGGCTTCCTTGGTTTACGGCAGATCCAACGTCTCGTGAGGATATGTCAGACAGGATCACATTGTACCTATCAAGTAAATACTTCTAACACTATCTCGGTTTAAATCAGGATTAGAACGGATACAAAGGGACGCAAAGCTTCATAGGTCAGGTAGGATTGAGGTACAATGGGATTATATGAGTTCTTGAAACACCTATCTGAGACCGGACCGTCTTAAGATTACAGGTGTAATTGAAAATTAAGTCACAATGTTAACTTGTTAAATTTAATTAAAATTATTTAAGTATAATTAGTAGGGCCAACGTGGCGCAGTGGTACAATTTGGGGATATACAAGCACAACATGCAAGAGTTAATATTCTTTTAAATTAGCGAGTGTCATTGTAATTATCAAAACTTATGCATCAGGCTCTTCGAGAAGTCAAACGTAGGCTTACCGTTCATAAAAAAAGAGATTGTGTGTTTGACCCCATTAATGTTAAAATATTGTAATTTCCCCGCTCTGCTAAAAACTAAGTGCGGTGTAGAGTTCTGGCACTCAGTACGCAGTGTTTCGATTTTGGACAGATAGTAGAGAACAAAGCGTCTTAACGCTAGGTTTTCTCTGGATGCCCTAGTCAGAGAGAACTGTAGAAGTCTAGAAGTGTAGAAGTACCTAAAGAAAAGCTTTACTTGAAAGAGCTGAAAGCTGAAAAAAAATGGAATTTCAATTTCTAACCTAAGTACGTTGATAGGTAATATTTAAGATAACATTATAAGCAAACCTAAATTTGTATTATATAGTTAACATATATTTTATTGATCAGATGACCTTAATAATACCCTTACCTAAAGTTCTAAGTACTTTGGGAAACTGTAATTGCACTGGAGGCGGTCAGCAATCGACCTACTAGTTCACTTTATATCGATATGAGAGGGAAAGAGAATTACAGATATATATTATTTATAAAAGGAGTTGATAATAACGTAACAAATATACCTTTCAATTTAAAGGTCATGAGAAACGTCACCTGATGGAAAATTTATGACGATAGATATTATTAGGTAAATTAGAATAATGTACCCCTGTTCTGACGCAGAGGCACAGGTGTAGTATTGTAAATGCGACAGGTTATGGGTTTGATTCCCACTCCTTGAAATAAGAATATCGAATAATATTTAGTATTTTCATTACCTCTCTCTGGTAACGAGGCCAAAGCACAGCGTTGAGTTCCGCCACGCAATGCGTCGATTCGACGGAAAGTTAAAAGAGAACAGAGTATGTTAATACTAGGTTCTATGGTTCCCTCTTCCTACCTTGCTATGTATGGGATACAGCGTGAAGCTAAAAAAATGTACCCATATAGTGAAATGGTGTCATATTTTAAGCAAATTGAATTAAATTTTTCGAAAGAAATTAGAAGGATCACCCACTCTAAAACTTAATATTAAGACTGTGTGGCGTTGGGCTTCGCTATTTAAAACACAATGTCTAGAATTTAGGCAGAATAGAGAATGGAGTTGTGACACTAGATTTTCTCCTAATACCCTGCTACATGGAATAAACAGTAATTACAATTGAAAATATTGGCTTCTCCATATAAAGTTAAAAAGGTTATTTTCATGAAATAGTTTCAAAAGCTTTCTTTTCCTATAGTAAGTTACTTTTGTGTGTATATTTGGCCGATGGCGAGGTCCTAAACATATTTGCATTGGACCGTTATCTATTTCCGAAATATCCCTTTAATCATATATCGTATACATATATGTTGAAAAGTAATGATCGAAATTATAGGATACATTGAAATATTATTTGAATGGCTTTATTAACCAACTTGGATAAAGGAGGCGGTACTCAATTGTTTTTTTTATGTGTGTTACCGCATAACTTTTTATTGGGTGAACCAATATTGATGATTCTTTTTTAATATGATAGATAGTGCTTTGGATGTGGTCAAATTGAATTAAGATCTAACCAATAGTTTTTGAGCTATTCGTAATAATATTTGTGCTTTTTAATGTATTTTGAATTTCAATTTATTCTATGAAACTTAATTGTAACGCCTGTCGTGGCACAGAGGCACAAGCCTGCGACTGTAAACGCTGACAGGTTGTGGGTTCGATTCCCCACCCAGGAAATGTAAAATTTAGCATTTTCATTTCTGGGTTTGGTAACAAGGCAAAGCAAGGGAGGCTAAGTTCCGCCACCAACACGCAATGCCTCACGGCGGAAAGTGGGGGAACGGAAAATGTTGAAAGAGAATGGACTGTCTTAACACTAGTTCTCTGTCCCTCTGCCTACCCCGCTATATGCGGGATACAGAGTGAAGTTAAAAAAAAAGCTAAATTATTATTTTTTATTTATTTTTAAGTTAAATATATTTCAGTATTCAATATTATTTAACAAAACATTATTATTATAAGATCTGACTTATATAAAGTCAATATGAACGTACATAGTCTACCCTTATCAAATAGCAATGCTTGAGGCTATTACAATTTATTTCGAAGACGTACACGTGTAGAAAGAAACAGTACAGTAACTCTATTGTGGCACAGTAGAGGCACCTAACAATAGTTGATAATTTGAATTACATTAGGAATATTTCTTTAGCTTCACGCTGTATCCCGCATATAGCAGGGTAAGCAGAGGGAACCTGAGCACCTAGTGTTAAGACACTCCGTTTTATTAACATTTAGTTCCCCACTTTATTTGCCGCACGCCGAATTGAGGCATTGCATGCTGAGTAGTGGAATTCAACGCCGCGCTTTGCCTTGTTACCAGAGCTAGAAAATGAAAATACTAAATTTTAATTATTATAAATTATTAATATTTTTATTTCCTGGAGTGGGGATCGAACCCACAATCTGTC
This sequence comes from Philaethria dido, assembly GCA_033558755.1. NCBI lineage: Eukaryota > Metazoa > Arthropoda > Insecta > Lepidoptera > Nymphalidae > Philaethria > Philaethria dido. Next base: position 248,414 of record JAKGSA010000821.1, read on the forward strand.
GCGTTTACAGTCGCTTGTGCCTTTGTTCCACGACTTAGAGGAGTAAAGTTTACATTCAATTCGCGGCGTTGAGTTACGCTATACACTACAAAGCGTTTATTTAGGAGAAAAGTAGAAAGTAGAATAAACATGCAATAAATGCTTTCTTGTCTATATATAAATACGTGAAGCATATACTTTATTTAAGAAAATTACGCGGAGGAGGACGATGAAATTTGTCACACTTATAGTTTATAGAGAAGCAGTGCAAAATGCTTACATTTTTCTAAAACAATGGATCTTTTTATCCATTGTTTTAAATTAATATATAATTATATATAATTTGACATTAAATTAACAAAACAAATGTTACACACTACCATGGTTTGACATACATGTTTCATTAAGTGACATATACATTCTATGGCACCGCCGCGTTGTTAACGCGTCAACGGGTACACTAGTTTTCATAAAAAGGGATCCAAAGTTTCCCTTCAGTTTTCCTTCACGTATTAATATAATGATAATTTATTGTTAAATAATAACAGTATAGTAACTCAAAATTGAGTCGGACATGCGCACAAGATTAATGTAAAACATGCCAAGTAAGTTGAAGTTCATTAAAAGTTTCTGAATACCGTAAAAGCTTCCTGTTAAGACGCTGACAACTCCTCTGCTATATCGAAAGCTTAACTTAGAGCTTATATTATATTCGTGTAGCTTCACGCTTTATCCTGAAGGGTAGACAAAGAGAACCTTGATACTACAAGACACTCCGTTCGCCACTTTCTGTCCAAATTCAAGACATTGTGTGTTAAGAGGCGGAACTCAACACCACAACGAGCAAAATAAAAATGATTTTAATATAATCCATACAATTACAAGTAATTAGGCATAACGCAGCGTTGAGTTCCGCTACTTAGCACGCAATGCCTCAAATCGGCGGAAAGTCCAAGCATTGTTACCAAACCCAGGAAATGTTAATAAGCGACTAACATTTCCTGGGTTTGAACCGAGTGGGTATCGAACCCACAACCAGTCGCGTTTACAGTCGCACGCTTGTGCCTTTGCGCCACGACAGGCGTACTTTGTAACAATGCCTATTAACATGATCGATAGTCGCTAGCCCGATATGACAAATTGGACTGTTACGCCCACTACTTAGGAAAGTGTGAAATTAAATATACGTTTTTGTTTTGTCATGGTCTCTCATGGACTAGTAAAAATAACCCGAATATGTTTCAAATTATTTTAAGGAAATCATTTTTCCTTCTTTTTACTGTTTTACATATAAATAGAAGTTATGTGTATGTGTTTTTAACTAACTTCAAAAAACATGGAGGTTCTTCAATTCGACTGTATTTTTTTGTGAAGACTTTAATTATGCGAGCCGGTTTATTTAGACAAGCCGCTATATATTTAGCTGAGTCGGTAATTTTTAGAGACGCCGGTATAGGTAAAGGTATTTAGTAATTTCACTATCAAATTTTGATGATGACCTTTTTTTATAGAGGGTTTTAGTTGTCAGAATCTGTTTTGCAATTTTACATCCAACATTTTTCTGGCGACCTTTTTTTAGGTCTAATACCATTATTTATTATAATTTAAAAATGAAGGAAAGGCGGTGGGAACAGTGTTGTATGGACGCCTCGCCACTGCTAGCTAGTGCGTCTGATGTGATTTCATTTAGATTTAGTTAAGATCTGACGTGTAGTTTTTGAGTAATTCGTAATTAATTGTACATTTTACTTGAAGTCATTTTTCTTGTTTTCTTAAAATAATAATTATTGTGTTGAGTTTCGCCACTCAACACGCAATGCCTCAATTTGGCGGAAAGTGGGGAACGGAAATATTGAAAGAGAACGGAGTGTCTTAACACTAGGTTATCTGGTTCCTTCTGCCTACCCTGCTATATGCGGGATACAGCGTGAACTTACCATAATTATTGTAAAAAAGTCCAAATATTTTTCTATATCTACTAACATAATCAAATAAATTTTCCAATCAAGGAAGCAGAGAAACATAATAGAAATAAAAACTACATAAAATTAAAATTCTATTCGCATATAACTTTGCTTGTTAAAAAAGGCACATTATTCTTCCACAACATGAACACTGACATGTCGGACTCTCATTTTAAAGCATTTCACATTATTGTATGAAAAACAATATTTTTAATTAAAACTTATACCAGCTTTTATGAAAATAAATTTATACTGTTTCGACCTCGACCTACAAAACTTTAAGATACAGCTTAATTCAGTTTTTAATAACTTTATAAGTGAAGAATTCTAAAGAAAACGTTAATTAAACATTTAAATATAATAGTGTTTTAATTAAATCGAAGCATTATGTTCCTTTTTGTATTTAAAGAATAAGTTAGAGGTGTTTTTCTTTTAGTGGCTATGTTAGTATTTAATTACGAATAGTATAGCGCAGTGGCACAGCGTTTCACTGTAAACGCAATGGTTGGGCTTCGATTCCCACTTAGGAATGTTTTTTTAGCTTCACACTGTATCCCGCATATAACAGGGTAGGTAGAGGGACCTGAGAACCTAGTTAAGACTCGTTCTCTTATTACCCTGTTCTCACTCCTTCCGCCGACTCAGAATTAGTGTGCTGAGTGGCGGAACTCAACGCCAGCGCAATTATATTTAAATTATTTTCATTCCTTCTGTCTCCTGGCAAGGCATAGTGGCTGAATTCGCCACCAACACGCAATGTTTCGAATTTTGGCGGAAAGTGGAGAACGGAGTGTCTTACGGCTTGTTACTTTACGGCTAGTTAGTTAAGAAAAAGATAAAAGAGTAGATATTAAGCTACGGCATGTAAATAAAAATATTCGTTCTTTAGGCTTAAACTTGAAAAATTTTCTATTTAAAATATACTATGATGCGACTAACTGTAACTGATGAACATTCCTATTATATTGCTAATTAAAATTCTTAAAGTCCACTTTTTGATAAAAATTATGTTATGTAATAATTTCAATGTTACGTATCAATTCTTATATTACTCATTTGTTAAGTGACAGACAGTTCGCAGACGAAACTACTGGACATCGAAACCTTAAAGTTCCTCTAGCAGTATAGATCCCCTATACATTAAGAGGATCCATTCTCTTAAGACTTCTTTTCCCCATTTTCCACTGAATTGAGGCTTTTGCATTGTGCTCCGAGTAGCGGAACTCAATGCCGTGCTTTGCCTTGTTACTAAAGAGAGAAAATTAAAATACTAAATATTAATTATTATAATATTTAATATTTTCATTTCATGAAGGAGTCGAACCCACAGCCTGTCACGATTATTGTCGCACGTTTGTGCCTCTGCGCCAAGAGTGGCCTTTATAGATTATATAACATACATACATAGCTTCACGCTGTATCCCGCATATAGCAGGGTAGGCAGAGGGAACCTAGTGTTAAGACACTCCGTTCCTCACTTTCCGCTGAATTGAGGCATTGCGTGCTGAGTGGCGGAACTCAATGCTGCGCTTCACCTTGTTACCAAACCCAGGAAATGAAAAACTCCATTTCCTGGAGTGGGTAACGAACCCACAACCTATCGCGTTCACAGTCACATTCTTGTGTCTCTGCGCCACGATTGGCACACATTTATATTTTCAATTTACTTATATTTGTTCTATAAAGCTCATATATTAACTATTATTCAGTATTAGCTTATTTCAAAGATAAATCATAGTTACTAGAGTGACAGCGTACTGTAAATTCGGTATTCGATTCGTATTAGTAGACGCAAGGGAGTGATCTATTATAGAGGACGCTATTTACTATTGCCTTGAATTTAGAGAAATGTTATATAATCTATAAAGGCCACTCGTGGCGCAAATACACAAGTAAACGCGACAGTTCGTGGGTTTGATTCCTCCAGGTAATGAAAATATTAAATATTTATAACATATTAATTATTTTCCTTTCCTCGCTCTAGTAACAAGGCAATCAATAAGGCACGGCGATCAGTTCCGCCACTTAGCACGCAATACCTTAGTTCAGTGGAAAATGAGGAACGGAGTGTCTTAACACTACGTTTACAGTCGCACGCTTGTGCCAACCCGCATACCGCACATAGCAGATAGTAATATAAATATGAGAGGAATCGTTTCCTCCGAGGAGGGGATTCGAACCCACAAGCAATCGTGTTTACAGTCAAACGCTGTCACTGCGCCAAGATAGCCAAAACGATCTCTATAATAATATTAAGAAAAATTCGGCGAAAAAAACTCGGCAATTCGGCGAAAAGTGGGGAAGTGGGGAAACGGAATTGTTGAAAGAGAATGGAGTGCCTTAGCACTAGATTCTCTGGTTCCCTCGGCCTACCCTACTGTATGCGGGATACAGCGTGAAGTAAAAAAAAAAAAGATTGAACCAAGTTAGTGGGTGAAAAACAATTAAATGGCCTCGATTCTTTTACCAGTGCTCAGTTCTTAATTAAGTTCAGCAGTTTAAAAGTTTAAAAGCTTTATCGAATGTTTTTATTTTATTTCAACTTGCTGAAAGTTCCACCGCATTGTTTAAAGGGGTGGAAATACTATGATTTTGTACTAAATGACGTAGAAATAACTTCTGTGATGAAACAAGGGGACAGTAGAATATGCTAGTAACTATAGAGTGAACAAAATTTCCTCTCTCTGTGTTTCTATATATTTTTATTTTTTAACTTCACGCTGTATCCCGCATACAGCAGGGTAGACAGAGGGAACCTGAGAACTTAGTATTAAGACACTCCGTTCTCTTTCAACAAATCCGTTCCCCACTTTCCGCCAGATTGAGGCATTGCGTGTTGAGTGGCTGAACTCAACGTCGCGCTTTGCCTTGTTACCAGACCCAGAAAATGAAAATGCTTCATTTCCTGGAGTGGGAATCGTGGCGTACTATAATAATAATAATAGCCTTTATTTATAATCTTACACAATACAAAATATTATTTAATATATATATTTTTAGCTTTACGCTGTCCAGCATGTAGAAGCGTACGCAGAGGGAATCTGAGAACCTAGTGTTAAGACACTCCGTTCCCCACTTTCCTCTGAATTGTGGCATTGCGTGCTGAGTGGCGGGACTCAACGCCGCGCTTTACCTTGTTACCAAACCCAGATCCTTATTTCTAGAAGTCGGTTAAAATCCTATACAATTTATTATAAATCTAAAGAAAATCACATAAAAAACGCATTATAAAACAAAATATCTACAATAACATATGAGTTAGTGTAATAGCATATCATTCATTTGCACGACAATGTACTCAAGGAGCGCGGAAAGTGGATGTTACGCAAGATACTTTCCGATATCGTTTTAGTTATTTTCCTCTGCCTAGAGGAAAACGTTTATATAATGCTTTAGCCTATGTGATTGTAAATTGTTTTAGGTATATAGGCTTTTTGTTTGTAAGAGTTAATAGGTTCGATATTTTCCTTAAATAATTTTTTTTTTACACCTGATGTGGCGCAGAGGTACAAGCGTGTGACTATAAACGCTGCAGGTTGTGGGTTCGATTCCCACTCCAGGAAATGTAAAAATTTAGTAGCTTCATTTCCTGGGTTTGGTAACGAGGCAAAACGCGTTGTTGAGTTCCGCTACTCAGCACGCAATCCCTCAATTTAACGGAAAGTGGAGAACGAAGTGTCTTAACACTAGGTTCTCAGGTTCCCTCTGCTTAGTGTTAAGATACTTCGTTCTCTTTTGACATTTCCATTCCCCAATCGTTCCTTGACTAATTCTGGCTGTTATTTTCGTTAGCAACTTTACGGTTTATCACGTATAGCAGGGTAGTCAAAGAGAATTTAGCGTTAAAACACTACATTCTGTCCACCGGAATTCTAGACATAGTGTAAAACACAATGGTAACACTACGATTTGTATTACCAGAATGAAAAAATCCTCGCCTGTCGTGGCGCAGAGGCACAAGCGTGCGACTGTAAATGTGAAAAGTTGTGGGTTCGATTCCCACTCCAGAAAATGTAAAAGTTTAGTAGTTTCATTTCCCGGGTTTGGTAACGAGGCAAAGCGCGTCGTTGAGTTCCGCCCCTCAGTGCAATGCCTCAATCTGGCGGAAAGTGGGGAACGGATTTGTTGAAAGATAACGTAATGTCCTAACTCTAGGTTCTCAGATTTCCTCTGCCTACCCTGCTATATGCGGGATACAGCGTGAAGCTAAAAAAAATCCATTTCCTGGGGTAAAGATCGAAGCTACAACCTGTCGCGTTGATAGTGTCACGCTTGTGTCTCTGCGCCACGACATTTTTTATACGATTACCATATTATAAAAAAACCGATACATACTTCGTCCAGTGATAAACTATCGTCGTAATTCTCAGCTGCTGTGATGTGGAAAGTTTGGCATTTGGCCTTTTTCCTTACATTCTATTTTAGGTTGTACATAAGATTTTTCCATATGAATATTCTTTTGTGAGATAGGAATTTGTGAAATTGTATTATATACAGATACTATCTTTTTATGATCCAGTAGCATTGAAAGATGGAAAGGGAAGAAGTCAAAAATTGTGTTTCGTTAGCATTTTTATGAAAGGTGCCATTGTAGGATATAAGAAATATATTATATTCAATAGTAACTGCATTTTGTTCTACTTATTATAATATAAATAAAAAGACCAGAACTCAAACGCACACATATTTTTGTTTCTATTCATTTTTTATATAAAACATCTATTGGCGCGCCCTGGCAATAAAATCGACTGATTTGCACCGTCACGGCAAATGGCACGCCGCTCTGATGTCATCATTTGCTCTCCACGTCCCTGCTCAAGGCTCTCTTTGATTTTTCATGTCCATATATTTTACACCTACGTGCTTTTTTTAGTTTCACTCTTTATCCCGCATATAGTAGGGTAGGCAGAAGGAACCTGAAAACCTAATTGTTAACACTCCGTTCCCCACTTTCCGCCGAATTGAGGCATTGCGTGCTTAGTGGCGGAACTCAACGCCGCGCTTTACCTTGTTACCAAACCCAGAAAATTAAAATACTAACTTTTACATTTCCTGGAGTGAGAATCGAATCTACAACCTATCGCGTTCGCAGTCATACGTTCGTGCGGCACAGTTGATATTTGGCATATTGGCTTCGTATGGAGTATAAGCGAGCACTATGAGAAGATATCTCAAAATTCCTTGAAAAACGGTAAAATATAGGATTTTTGGTTTTGTACTCTACGTATACGTCTATAGCTAATAAAAAAATATATGTTCTCCCTAATCTTCATTTAACTTTCCTTCAAAACATAATCTATAAGGAATTATAACAACAAACAAATAACAGGTGTGAGCTAACGACTAGTTCGTACGCAAACTAAGTGATAAAGTTACTTTTCAAATAATATATTTGTATACCGTTTATATACTAAGTTAAGTTGTTATTATGACTTTTTTTTTTTTTTTTTATGGATACCGGATGGCAAACGAGCAGAAGGACCGCCTGATGGTAAGTGGTTACCTTCGCCCATGAACATCTACAACACCAGAGATGTACTAGATGCGTTGCCGACCTAGAGGATACAGATGGAAAGGGAGGATAATGTAGTAGTCCGCTATCGGAACCACCACATTTTGGGGAAAGGATGGGTGGGAAAGGGGACAACCTGACTTTAGTTTTGTTGAATATTAAGAATATTTTATTGAAGTTTCAATTGTGAATCTGTGGTACAGCGTCTGCTGTGGATGCAATAGTTAGTTAAGAATGATTATATTGTATTTAAATTATTTTCATTATTTTCTATGGAAAAATAAAGCGCGGTGTTGGGTTCCGTCACTCAGTACCCAATGTTTTGGATTCGCGGAATTTGGATTAGCGGAAAATGGAGAACGGAGTGTCCTGACACTAGTAACCTGAAGAGTGTGAAGGTATTTTTTTTTAACTTCACACTGTATCCCGCATATAGCAGGGTAGGCAGGGGGAACCAGAGAACCTAGTGTTAAGACACTACATTCTCTTTCAACAATTTCGTTTCCCACTTTCCGCCGAATTGAGGCATTGCGAGTTGAGTGGCGGAACTCAACGCCGCGCTTTGCCTTGTTACCAAGCCCAAGAAATGAAAATACAAAATTTTACATTTCCTGGAGTGGGAATCGAACCCACAACGCGTTTACAGTCGCACGCTTGTGCCTCTGCGCCACGACAGGCGTATTTAAGTTATTTTCATTATTTTGCTTTGGAAAAATAAAGCGCGGTAATGAGTTCCGTCACTCAGTACGCAATGTTTTGAATTCGAGCGGAAAATGGAGAATGGAGTGTCTTGACACTAGTAACCTGAAGAATGTGAAGCTATGAACTTTGAAATTTGTTGCATATTAGAGAAAATCGTAATAAATTATAACCTATATATTATTCTGATGGTTAAATTATACTGTTAGTTTTTCTTTGCATCAAACACAGTCACAATTGGTTCACACAGTTAAAATTATACGGAAACACATAAAAAATCAAACTGAGGTCGTTAAAAATAATTTTCCTGAGTGGGAATCGAACCTACAACCAATCGCATTTAGAGTCGAACGCTGTCCCACGACGCCACGATGGTCATTTTCTTACTAAAATATATTTCTTGCCAAGTAATAAACTTGGAGCCATCGCCACCATTTAGAAAAAACGCTAGACACTAAAGTTCATAGAAAAAGCTTTTGAAAGCTTCAAGTATCCAAGTTCATTACAACTAATGAATATTTGATTAAAAGAGGTATATATTTTTCTATTTTATTATAGCTATTACTAAAGTTCTTCATAATATATTAACAAATTACTTACTAAAAAATGGTCAATGCCTGTCGTGGCGCAGAGGCACAAGCGTGCGACTGTGAACGCGACAGGTTGTGGGTTCGATTCGCACTCCAGGAAATGTAAAAGTTTAGTATTTTCATTTCCTGGGCTTAGTTACAAGGCAAAGTGCGGCGTGGAGTTCCGCCACTCAGCACGCAATGTCTTAATTCGGCAGAAAGTGAGGAACGGAGTGTCTTAACACTAAAAAACTAAACGCTTTGTTCTGTCTAACCAGAATGAGATATGATAGTAATATAAATATTATCATTCCCACAAGTGACTCAAACCCATAGCCAATACGTTTACAGTCAAAAGCTCCCTCTGCCATATAATAGCTTAAGACACTCCGTTCTCTTTCAACAATTCCGTTGCCCACTTTTCGCCGAATTGAGGCGTTTCATGCTAAGTGGCGGCGCACAATGCCGCACTTTGCCTTATTACCAGATTGAGGAAATAAAAATACTAAATATTATTTAATATTTTCGTTTCCTGGAATGGAAATTGAACCCACAACCTATCGCGATTACAGTCACACACTCGTGCCTTTGCGCCACAACAGGCTAAAAAACATGAAATACCAAATAACATTTTTAATAAAAACCAACAGAATAACAAAGCAAGTGTGAAACTTATCATTCAGGATGAAAAGAGCTTTGTCTAAGAAAACTCACCACCAAATCGAGCCCGCCCTGCTGTACACATAGAAGCATCTTTATCACGACGCTATTTCCTGGCTTATCTCCCAGGCGAAGTATTCTTCCTTGAACCACATCTAATGGTGGATATCAAGCCATCAAGTTCCGATATAATTGTTGTGCATATATGTAATTGTATTTAAAATTGTTTACACGGTTTGTGCTTATGGTATTTAGGCTTCTTATTTACAACGTCGGTAACCATCGATTTGATTATATTTTTATCAATATATAGATATGTCAAGTAATTTAGGATCTAAAATTATGCGTGGACAGAGTATGAAAATTGGCACGCATAGTGTACGTGGAAAAGAAGGTAGAAATACATTTCTTATAATAATGCACCAGAAATACGTCAAATTAACAAATACACTTTGAATAATGTGACACGTACACGCTAAGGGAATACGTATTCTATAATGTTACCAACTACTAGTACATTCGATTCCTGTTACTTATCGTTATAGTACCAATCAAAATGCACCTTTTTAAATTCTTTGCTTTGTATTATTCTAATGTATGAGCTATATTAATGTGAAGCTTTCTCAGTCTCAGCTTCATTCAAAGTGCTTTTGCATGAAAGAGTAACAAACTATCCATCCTGAGAAATTTTCATATTAGTAATATTAAATATGTTAAGATGCAAATGTTAAAAACAATTATATTGCTTTTTTTCCAATTAACTTTGGCATTTTCTATTTTGTTATAGCACTTGTTGTTTTAACAGACTACGTAAGGAAACAATTTTAGTATAATTATTCTCTCACATGACAATTGAACTTACAATCATTTACATCTTCCTTGAGTTTATCATCTACCTAATGTTTACCCAATATTTATAATACTTTACATAACATAAACCAAAGCGAAAATCGAACCCAGAACAAAATCCGCTAAAATTTTACAAGGAAAATTCATCTTCGGCACGCCAATTCAAAGTGAACTAGTTTAAAGCGTCTATTGTGCTGAATAGCGTCAATAGGTTCATTAATTCAGCAAAGGAACCATTGTTCTCCCGTTAACATTCTATTCACGGCTTGATTTCTATTTATTTCACCTTTATTTACTTCCAATATTGAAGTTTAGGAAATACCTGTTTTAATCCGAAATATTTGTAGAAATATTAGTAAATACAAATTAGCTCCATGCTTTATCTTTCATAGCAATGTAGTTGAATGAGTCTAGTGTCAAGATATTGTTTCCTGTTTTTTTGTGCGCCGCTTATGTCCACTTCGAGATATTTAGTATTTTAAAGTATTTTAAAATTTGTTGTTAGTATTATTACTACATATATAGCATCATTATATATAAATAATCGAATCCATATCAAAATCATATAATCCTCAAAATTTCAAAACCTACAATCGACGTTATTTTCATTTTAACTAAGTAGTAATACAAAATATAACTGTTCTAAATTTACAATGACTTAATATGACAAACAGTTGTGTCGCCCGTATCAAATCGTGGGATCACATCAGGTCGAATGTGGGGAGTGTCAAAAAAAAGAGACACAGAGTGTTGATTGGTGAAACTCAATGCCGCACTTAACAGAGAAGGAAAATTAAAAAAATTCAAATATAATCATTTTCCTGGGTGGAAATAGAACGGACAACCAATCGCATTTCCATTCGGACGCAGTTCCTCTGTTTCCAGCCTTCGCTACGAAGATCTCTTTGTTTGTAGTTAAATCTTTTTAGAAATTAAAATTATATATTTATTATACTAGTACTAATACATTATTAAAATTTAAAAGCAGCGAGACTCAAACCAGGACCTGGAAATTTACCCTTACTCTACCCTTCTCAGTACAGGTTAAGTCCCGCTACGTTGATTTTTTTAGGTTTTCTAAAAATACTTTTCCTATATACACTATAAAAACAATTAAAATTTGTAGTCCTTTCGTTATTTTTTAATATTTTAGACACTTACCTAATATTACATAGAAAGCAGTGATCAGTCATTATCTTTTCACAATTAAAAAGAGAGATAATACACTGGCTGTTTCTAATCAAATTGGGGAAAGCCATAATAAATAAAAAATAGTCCCACGAGTAAAATTATAATCTACGACCATCGCGTTTTAGTCAATTACATAACAATTGTTCCTCAGAGGCCCCAAAATATTGCATTATAATTTATTCTGAAGTAATTAATTTAGTTATTAACAGTTTTACCCCGACATAGCAGGGTAGTCCGAGAGAATCTAGTGTCTACTCACTCCGTTCTTATCTTTTCACCCGAATTCGAGCCATTACGTATTAAGTGGCGGAACTCAACGCCGTGCTTTGACTTACCACAGCGGAGAAATTTGGCTATTACGCGTTTAAATTTCAAAAGGAAAAGACTTTTTTTTTCTTTTCATTTTTAACTTCACGCTGCATCCCACATATAGCAGGGTAGGCAGAGGGAACCTGAGAACCTAGTGTTTAGATACTCCGTTCTGTTACAACAATTCCGTTCCCCACTTTCCGCCAAATTGAGGCATTGCGTGTTGAGTGGCGGAACTCAACGCCGCGCTTTGCCTTGTTACCAAACCCAGGAAATGAAAATACTAACATTTCCTGGAGTGGGAATCGAACCCACAACCTGTCGTGTTTACAGTCACACGCTCGTGCCTCTGCGAAAGTGACATAAGAAGTGCAAAAATCAATAACTCTTAAAATAAATATTACACATTACCAAGTCACTTTGTACAAAAGTGTGTTTGATACACTTATGTCAAGTGACTTTACGTTGTACGCGTATATTATTTTACGCGTAAACAGATTTATTCAATATATCCATTTTGGTTTTTACAATCACTAGCTAAAATTCCTTATTTTTTTCTTTTAGTCTGAATCTAAATAAGAAGAAAAATTTTAATAATGTTTTTAATTAAGCTTAGCTTAATTGGACTTCCCGTTTCTGTAATAGTAATTATTGGTTTATGAGATTTTTAATTATAAAAACGTATAAATTTATGTATTCTCTAACTAGTGGTATTGTAATCTGAGACGTTCAGTGTACTAGACCACCCGTAACGGCTTTTATTTTTTTTTTTGAAGAAAAGAATATGAGACATATCTCTCTGTTATTATTTTCGATGCAAACATTTTTTTGATCGAGATAGACAAAATTGAGAAAGACACGGCGTTGGGTTCCGAAACTCAACTCGCAATTGAGAAGAAACTAGAGCTAGGGGAAACTAGGTTACGCTATTTCTACTTTTAATAGGAAAAAAGCGTGAAGCTTCATTATAAAAATTTTTTTTGTAAATAAATATTTATAAATTATTACGAATAACTCAAAAACTACATGTCAAATCTTACCTAAACCTAAATGAAACCATAATACAAACACTAGCTATCATATAAGAAGCGAATCATCAAAATCGGTTCATCCAGTAAAAAGTTACACATATGTAATGAAAATAGCTCACCCAGTAAAAATATATACGGGAACACACAAAAGTCAAAACCTCCTATTTTCTGAAATTGGGTAATTAAAAACCCTACCATAATATTTATCCCCAGTATGACATAAATATAACACAGCCACAGTCATATAAAATGAACATATAAACAAATAATGTTCATTGTAACGATACTACAATAAAATATATGTATATCATCCGCTATAAACTTTTACAAGTATTGTGCTATAAAACATACAAACAGTACTTACGTACTAAACCAAAGAGTTACGTAATTTCAAATCATTAATGTTTGAAATTTAGGTGGAATTTAGGGGTTTTACAAACGAAACGGTTTTTCTTTTTAGCCGACTTAAAAAAAGAGGTTCTTATTTCGATTTTTTATGTGTGTTGCTGCATTAACTTTTTCGTGGGTGAACCAATTTTGATCTGACGAGTAGGTTTTTTTTATGGATAGCGGTTAGCAACCCTGCTGAAGTACCACCTGATGGTAAGTGGTTACCTTCGCCCATGAACATTTACACCACCAGAGATGTTGTAGATGCGTTGCCAACCTAGAGGATACAAATGGAAGGGGAAGATAATGTAGTAGTCCGCTATCGGAACCACCACATTTTGGGGAAAGGATGGGTAGAAAAGGGGAAAAAATCTGGCTTACATGCCATCGAACCGGAACACATCATAAAATATTTGGCGGTTCGTCTTTGACATGATAGTGGTCGCGAGCCAGACGGAAAAAGAACCTCCTACCACCAAACTACTGGAATACCCTCGTCTTACGGGATGCAACCCAGCGGCGGAGGGGAATTGTATTCTAATCTTGTCCCTTCACAGGGAAAAAGGGTTTTTGAGTTATTCGTAATAATTTTACATTCTAGTGTATTTTAGTTGTCAGTTTTCTTTTTATGTTAAAATCTTTATTATTGTATTGATAATTGTATAACTCTGTTTGATATATCTTATGTTGTATGTGACAATTTTTATAACAATAGGCAAAAAATCTAACGACACAAGTATATGTTTCTATTCTCATCATTTTGTTTTAGAAATTTTGCATATTAGTGACAAAAATTATTTATATTTCTAGTAAAACAAAGCACGAAACTTAATTTTGTCACCTAACACATATAATGAGAAAATTGAACAAAATTGAGTTTCGAAGGAAAGTAAAGAATGCATTATCTTGATATGTGGGATATAAGTAGGGAACGGATTTGTTGAAAGAGAACGGAGTGTCTTAACACTAGGGTCTCGGAATACAGCGTGAAGTTAAAAAAAAAGGAAAAAATATATCAATATAATTAATAACAAAAGGCACGGGCAAGTGCGAGCCCGTGGATGTAATTTAACTCATAAAAAAAATATTAATAAATGAATTTATTACTTTAAATATACAATAAACACTCAAATATTTACTTTATTTCGATGTTTTTATGAAAAAAAAAACAAATCCAGCAATTCCAATACTCGTCTCAGAGACGAAAAACATCCAAGACCTTTTAAACGCACAGTATGTAAGATACCTTAAAACGGTGTCTGATTTATGATAACACCCGCATACGGTGATTGACGTGTGGCCCATTTCCGTCTGGTATAAAGAATTTCCATCATAAACTTCAAATACGTCAAGCTAAGTGCATGCTTTTAAAAATATACCTATGTACTTAAAAAGGAGCCGCTACTTAATAAAGTATCTTTTATTATTAAATGTATTTCAACCCTTTACCCTTTATGTTGATGTTATTTTTTTAGAAACCATCGTGGTGCAGTGACGACGACTGTAAGCGCGATTGATTTTAGGTTCAATTCCTACTAGGGAAATGATTATATACATTTTTTTACTTCTCCGCTCTAGTAAAGCAAAACGCGGCGTTCAGTTCCGCCAATTAACACGCAATATCCTGAATTCGGGCGGAAGCAACAAACGGATTTTTTTGACTAGTTTTTCTCTGACTACCCCACTATGCGGGATAGAGCGTAAAACTGTTTTCTTTTTTCTTTATTTATTTATGTATATGTATATAATATATGTAATTTTATATATTTATTTTTTAATTTTCTTTGCTTTGTTTTATTTTTTAAATGCTTAATTGCACGAAATTTGAATCCCGCTACTTGCTATGCATCCACGTTTACAGATTGACTGAAATAGATCTCTTCTAGGGATAAGTCCACCTTTGTTAATTAATTATCTGAATAATCTGTTTTTTTTTTTAATATATATTTGAAGAGCAATAAAGAATATTCTAAAAGAAATATATTATCCTAAAAAGTACTCAAAATAATTATAATTCATACAAAGTGAAAAAATAAAGCTTTTTTCAGTTATGTAGTATATAGTTGGCCCTAGTGGTCTTTGCAAAATCACTAGGTTTTGCGGGAAGCCGAGCTAGACGAGCTCTGACCTTGACCACCTTTGGGATTGTGCCATGAAATAGCAAGAACATCTCCTGTGAGTCACGAATCTCGACTTACGTAATTCGTTCGTAGTGGATGACTTTTCTTCACTCGAATAGGACTTAACGCCTGTCGTGGCGCAGAGGCACAAGTGTAAGACTGTAAACGCGACAGGTTGTGGGTTCGATTTCCACTCCAGGAAATGTAAAAGTTTAGCGTTTTCATTTCCTGTGTTTGGTAACAAGGCAAAGTTCCGCCACTCAGCACGCAATGCCTCAATTCGGCGGAAAGTGGGGAACGGAGGTCAACACTAGGTTCCCTCTGCCTACCTTGCTATATGCGGGATACAGCGTGAAGCTATATGCGAGTATGTATGAGTAGAACTCAATAGGCTGTAGAGTAGTACCCAGTAGAGTAGGCCCTAACGGAAATTAGTTTACATAGAACATATTGACATTTTACTCTGTTCTCTACTACCATTAGCCGTAAGATAGGCAGAGAGATTCTATTGTGAAGACACTCCGTGCTTTGCTTTCTATTTGAATTCGAAACATACTTTATTGAGCGAAAACTTAACGTGATTTTTTTTTTACTTACCTAAGCGAAAAAATGGAAGTCATTTCCGGAGTCATTTCAGTCTAGAGTCAAAAAGAAGTAGAGGCCGCCCGCCTTTGACCTGGTGGTCCACTATCGCTAGAGACCTAAAACAAGAGAGGTTGCCTAAACCGACAACCCAGGACCGCACGTCTTGGCGCAGAAGAGTAAGGAGATCCGACCCCAAATAATGGGATAAGGGTTAGAAAAAGAAGAAAAAGAAGAAGACCTAAGCGAAGAAATGGAAATAATTTAAATATAATTATATCCCCGATGACGAATCGAACTCACAACGTAGCGCTTATAGTCATACATTGGCGCAGTTCCACTGCACCACCTGCCCTCTTAGAAAATTAAGTGATAAAATATATTATACTATCTGAATTTTCATAATTATATTATTAACAAATATTCATAATAAATGTAAATTGCTTAAAGTAATTAACTTTGGCTCTATTAGAACATACGATGTGCGAATTGAACAATATAGGATTATGGTACACAATAACTTTATTAAA
>JAKGSA010000822.1:0-55471 GCA_033558755.1 Philaethria dido
CTTGAGCTGACTGATTTAAATTTAAAATCTACTTCACATTTCTGTACGCTCTCCTTAAGCAATGATTCAGCGACGGTTGTGGAAGATATAAGAGTTTTGGTTGTTGAAACCGGAATATCAGCGAAGAATTTTTCAAATGCACACGCAACTTCTTGATCGGATCTGGTTAAACTATTATCAATATTTAATTTAAATTCACAGTTGCGATTCTTCGCCCTTCCAGCCTCACAATTTATTATGTTCCATGTCATTTTAATTTTATCTAAAGAGTTTTTAATTTTGTTTTTAATGTGTAAGGATTTTGCCATGGAACATACTTTTTTAAACAATTTTGAATAATTCCTAACATAATTTTTAAAAGATTCTTGGTCGTTATATGTTTTTTCACTATAAAGATCATATAACCTTTGTCTACTCTTATAAATTCCAATCGTCGCCCAATCACTAAACGACAAGAAACCCCTGAAATTTACAGTTTTGGAAGTAAATATAGCATTGTACTCATTTTTAATGACACTAAAAAACTTTTCATATAAAATGTTTGGATTGTTATTATGATTTAAATATTTAAGTTTTGCTATTATATTACTTCCAAACTTTTCTACACGGCCAGATGTCATCGGCACACATACAATTTTATTATTTTTATTAATTCTATTGTTACAAAAGAAAAAGGAAGCTAACTGTCCGCAATGGTCTGAACTCAGCATATTAATTATAGATTTGTTTCTCGGTACAGCATTTGTAAAAATATTATCAATGCAAGTAGCTGTACAATTAGTAATTCTTGTTGGCTCTAGAAATAAATTAGCCAGGTTATATGATTTTAGTAATGACCTGAATCTAACTTACTATAAAACCCACTGTCGTAGTTAACGGTTAAGTACTGTAACTTGTTTTAATTTTTTCTTAATCACCGGTTGCGAAAACTTTATAAAGTCCTTTTAAGATAAAACGATTTTAACCATAAGGTCTAAGTTTTAAAGGAATTTCTCAAAAATGACTTCGGTAAATGCTTCAGCTAAGAGAATCACCATATTTTTTGTTCTTGGAAAATCTTTATATTCAAGATTATTATCGAAAGCTGTAAGTTGTCATATTTTATATACCCGACTTTAAAAAAATGAGGTTCTCAATTAGATTGGTTTTTTTGTGTGCTACTGCAATTTTTTTTAATGGGTATATCAATTTTGACGATTCTTTTTCTTATATGAGACCTAGTGTTTCTGATTTGATTTTTGAGTTATTTGTAATAATTTTACTTTTAAATACATTTTATTTAAAGCCTGTTTTATTTTTGTGCTAAGTATCTTAAATATTATTTGACATAAACTAGGTCTAATAAGAGTGTAGAAAAGAAGATAGATTTGAATGTTAGTCAGCTAATTGCGGCGTTAAGTTCCGGTTGTTGCCGATTTCCCTTTTCCCAACTAAATCGAAATTTAAATAGAAAATAGTACAAATAATATTATTCTTAGATACTCTTGTGACAATTTATAGAACGTCTTCTATCAATGTATTTTTACATATTTCTTACATCAGTATTCGGTAAAACCCTAAGGCTAGATGTTCTAGGGTAGTTAATAACCGAAGATTTACTTTTAAAGTAATATTTTAAAGTTTCATTCTCACGAAGAATACATAAAAAAAAATAAAAAGTAAAGAAGGAAATGTCTTAACAGTAGTTTAGGTTTTAGTTAGTAACGTAATTTAAATTTTAGGTTATTGTATTCAATTGGATTCTTAGCAAGAGCAACAACTCAACTGCCTAAGGAAATGTATAGAGAGACTAAGTTCTTTAGGAGTCTTATAAGCCTATTTTTAAATGTAGTCAAGGAGAACCTAGTGTTAAGACACTACGTTCTCCATTCCAAAACGTGGTGGAATTCAATGGTTCATCTTTCTAGCGTAAAAATTAAAATACTTTATATTATTCCCTTAAGTGGTAATCGAACGTACAACCAATTGTGTTTACAGTCAAACCCCGACTTACTGCACTACGATGGCCTCAATGTTACAAATAATACAAAACATATATTTACAATTAGGATTTTAACGAAGAAAACCGACTTCAAAAAGATCTTAACTAAATTTAAATGGGGACCAGTTCACATTAGAAGCTATCATATGCAAAAAGGAATCAACAAAATTGGTTCAACCAATAAAAAGCCCACACCACATAAAAAAATACAGTCAAATCTTTAACCTTCTGTTTTAAAAGTCGGTTAAAATATATATACACACTACCCAGACCCGCTTTTCCCTTACTCTGCGAGTTCTTTGCGTCCATCAAAATAACGTGCCTCTATTAGTCATGTCAGTGCAACTTTCTTTTTATTTGATTTCCTTGATCTTCGCGAAGTGGCTTGAATTTACTGTTTTCTATTATATTGTTTATTAATATGTTGCTTTTTATGTTTATAAAATATTTTTTTGGAATTTTTATGCGATTTTTTTGAGAAAAGAAGGAACTTCTCAGCAATCCATGGACTTGTCATGCAGGTGCCTAGAGAGAGGAGCTTGGAGAGTGCCTGGGACCTACGACCCAAGTGTAGGTTTACGGGCCCCTTAAAATGTGCATTAACGTTCACCTACACAGTCCGCGCTCCTCTCTCTACCTTATCAAATTTGAAAATATTTGATATTATTATTAGTACTCCATGATTTCCTTTGCATGGACTATATAACGGAAAATTTGTTTACACCGACTTCTACTTCAGCCTCTGACTGTATCGTGATGGCTATGATTTCGAACCTTACTTAGGGAAATAATCATATTTATTATTTTCATGTATTTGTTCTAGTAAGATTTACCCAACTAAGAGTGAAAAAAACTTGAGAGTAAGAGAAGAGATTCCTGAGCTTTACTTTTTATTAAGCCTTGAAGTGAAGCTTGGAGCAGTTTCTTGGACTTGTAACCTAAATGTAAGCTAGATAGAAAAGAAGACTCCTTATTCCGTTTTCAATGAAGTCAGAAAGAGGACTTCAGAGCAAGATTTGAAATTTGCCACCAAAGTGTAGACCTAAGTCCCTTTATAAACATTTGTCCCTACTATCCAAGCCTATCTACCTAACTGAATTCACTAATTCAATATGGAAAAAAAATCTATAGTTTAAAATTTAATCACAAAGAGTATACTCGTACCTCTAATATAATTCACCCCCAGATAATCTTATTCAAGGCGAGTCCAGTTTAATTTTACTTTAGCCTATCAAATTCAACGTAACTGGGGGCGTCGAATGACTTAATGGTATTTCAGTGTTTGCGAACCGTTCCAGTTCTCACTTTTAATCGGAAGTCTAGGCTTATTGACTGCACTGTAGGTAGTGAGTTTGTGGATAAAAATTTAGCAGCTTCACTCTTAATCAGCTTCATGTTTTATCCCCCATAGCAAGGTAGTTAGAGAAATCCTAGTGTCAAGACACTCCGGTCTTCACCTTCAGCTAGATTTAAGGTGGAAATTGGGTGGTAATAGGACAACAATTTGAATGTTTTTTATATGTGTTATATGAACTTTTAATGGGTAAACTAGATTTTTATATGATAGTGTCTCTGATGTGGCCCTATCTAAGTTTAGACGTAAGTCATTCGTCGTAATTTTACTTCTTAGTGCCTTTTATTTGAAATCACTTCTCTTTTATTGTAAAAAATTCAACTATACACGTTAGACTTATCATATTATTAAAACACAATATTAATATTTTAAAAAAATATATAAATTATAATAAAAAAAATAAGCTAAAACAAAAGATCCACATACAAAATCTATTATATACACTTAACACTCGAACACGTTGATATATTGAAGTGGGATAGTTCATTTGGACGAGAAAATACGGCCTAAGCTCTTTCATATCTTAGAGCAACAGGTTACTTACGTGAAGGAATTTTTATCCTTGCAATGTATCACTTTGACACCATAGCAGCGCAGTTGTTAACACGTTAATTGGTTTGAACGATATAGACGATGGTTGTGGGTTCGATATTTACTAGGTGATTAATAAAAAAAATAATTTTAAGAATGAGTAATTAAAGAAAAGTGGGAAAGTATAAAGAAGGTATATGATGATAGAACTAGTAGTAAGAGAGGTAGGAGACGTTTGAAAATACAGTGTCTATGATATTGGAGGAAAGTCACGTAAAAAAGGAGTTGATATATTGAGTTGTTTTTCATGTGTGTTACCGCATAACTTTTTACTGGGTGAATTAATTTTGATGATAGCGAGCACCTCTGACGCGGTTCTATTTAAATTTCCTCGTTATATAAACGAGGTTGACAACGTGGAAGAGGCGAAAGAAGTATAAAGAGACCATAGTGTTTGGCCTTCCGTTCTCTCTGACTACTCTATTAGGCCTTAAGTAGGCTATTTTAACTTACTCTCGTAATACAAAATTTAACATCTTTGATATGTATCGTACGGAGTGTTTCAACTCTTGGTTCTCTGCCTAACCCGCTTAATTAGCCTTCATATATAGCAGGGTAGGTAAAGAGAACTTTCTGTCAATACACTTTGTTTTCCATTTCCCAATTTAATTTTAAAACATTGCTAATTGATTCGCGTAACACAACGCCGCATACAATCATACAAGAATACACACATCACCTTCAAACGAGTCTAGTTGTAAGCTAGATATCGATTGTACCTGACCCCAACAGATATTTCAGTCCGCTCGTTATTTATGACGTCTCATGTTAGCGAGTGATATAAGGATTTTATAGGTTCTTTGTTACCTTTTGCGTTTTAATTGAATCGTTAAGTTCCATTGATTGATTTGTTAGCTTCGAATGAATAATGTGTCTCGAGATTTTAAATTGGTTTCTGTGAATATTTTTTGTATGAAAATGAATTTATGTGGCAGGTGTTGATAACATTTTTTGTAGGAGCTATGTTTTATATAGCTTGATTTTGGGTAGAAACTGTTTGAAAAGTGTATAGGATATATTTACATTGAATTTGTATTAAAAATTTAATATGTTTTTACATATTGAAAATAAATATGTATTTTTTTTTAAATATTAAAAAAAATTACATAAGACAAGTTTTTGACTCCGACTCAGAATATTTTTCAATTACATTACGAGTTATAAAGATAATTAAAAATAAATTAATCTTAATTTTATTTTGAATATTTTCATTGTATTAACATAATTAAAAACTTCACAAAAACATAACTGACTTCAAATAAACTGCATGCACTAACATGTAACATTATTACGAATAACTCAAAAACTTCTCTTTAGATCTTAACTAAATTTAAATGAGACCACGCCAAAAGTATTACCTATCATATAAAACAAGAACTATCAAAATTGATTCATCCAAAAAAACATATCCATCCACTAAGAATGTTCTGATAACACTATTCGAAATAAGATTTCACGTCTAACATACATCTCATTCTTGACTAAGGAAATATTACCAGTCATTCTATTATTATATTCGAACAAAGAAAACAATCGCGAGTATTCGGTACCACATGTTGCCGATTTGGCTTACGTCATTTTGGTATATTACAGCCAAATGGGGAAAAAGTCAAGCCCTCCTAATTCTAATATACTGTAAATAAGATGAAATTATAAGGGGATTTCGTTTTTATATGCATAGATCTATTATATTTTGGGATAAAGTAGTGTTAAATCACTACACTAAACAGTTTTTTTTTTTCAACTTCACGTTGTATCCCGCATGTAGCGGGGTAGGCAGAGGGAACCAGAGAACCTAGTGTTAAGACACTCCATTCTCTTTCGATAATTCCGTTCCCCACTTTCCGCCGAATTGAGGCATTGCGGGTTAAGTGGCGGAACTCAACGCCGCGCTTTGCCTTGTTACCAAACCCAAGAAATGAAAATACTAAATTTTACATTTCCTGGAGTGGGAATCGAACCCACTACCTGTCGCGTTTACAGTCGTAGTGACATCACGTAATAAGTGGCACAATGATGACTCAGCAGAACTGCCTTCAGAGCCGATGGTAGCTTCCGTTAGGACTGACACTACTGACATCTTTAGTAAATAGACGATTTAAAAGTGCTTGTAATAGCATATTTGAATAAATAACATTTTGATTTTGAATGCAATGTCATGAATTGTAGTGTAATTGTAATTCAACTCATCAGTTTGAACTAAGGAAAACAATTATTATTTTTTATTTTTTATAGGTCTTTTAAAAGAAAATTGATACCTAAATAATTTTGTAGAGTCTCAATTATATTATGATCTTTATTTTCAATTAATTAATTTTAAAATTGCTTAAACATTGAACATCTAAAAAAAATAGGGGCACAAGAGTCAAGTCTATGTGTGATATTTTGTTTAATTAAAGAAGTGTGTTATAGATATATTTATAAAAATATATAAAATATAAAGAGATTCCTCTGAGAAATCTAATTTATGCTTATGGCTTCCAAATTTTTCCTTTCATTTAATTTTTCCAATTATCTAATGGAAAAAAACTAAATTGAAAAAGGTTAGCCGAAAAATGTCATGGTCAATATAGAAAGAATACCTATAACAGAATTACTTGACCATATTTCCTTTTCAAAACCCATATTGTTATCATTCTTGACTTTTTTCATATATAATACTCAAATATTTAAAAAAGATTTTTATTAAATTATAAAGATTTGAATACGAACAATATAAAAATTCCCTGTAAAGATGACACGATTCAACATTTTACCTTAGAAGTTCCTCACCAATTTTAGTGACTTACCTGGAAAAGAGTAAATTAAAAGATTAAAAAAATAATATTTATTAGTAAATGCAATTTTTTAGATATTTATTATTTTTTCTTTAGCTTCACGCTGTATCCCGCATATAGCAGGTTAGGCAGAGGGAACCTGGGAACCTAGTGTTAAGACACTCCATTCACTTTTAAAAATTCCGTTCCCCACTTTCCGTCGAATTGAGGCATTGCGTGTTTTTAATTTTTAAATATTTATTTATTACATAATATGCTAAAACTTTTAATCTATGTGTTATTCTGAACTATATTATTGTAAAATTGTATCAAGATCCTTTTAGTATTTATTGCGTGAAAGAGTAGAAATACATTTTGTCTTAATTTGTAAGAAAAACTTACATATATTTCTAATAAACACATTTTACGATGATAGTGGGGAACGGAGTGTCTTAACACTAGGTTCCCTCTGCCTACCCTTCTATATGCGGGATACAGCGTGAAGCTATGTATGTATGTATGTGTACATTTTATAATGCGGGTTATGTCAAGGTAACAGATATGCTATACCTTTATAGCTTCATTAATTTACGGTATTAAGTTGGGTAGTTTATTGCTCAGTAGTATCTTATCTCTATGTTTCTCTTAGAAAGAACCTAGTGTCAAGACACTTCGTTCTCCAGTCTTTATAATACTCAATTTACTTTACTGTATGATATACCATAAATATAATAATGACAATAAAAACTTTTTTTTTTTAACTTCACGCTGTATCCCGCATATAGCAGGGTAGGCAGAGGGAACCTGAGAACCTAGTTAAGACACTCCGTTTTCTTACAACAATTCCGTTCCGCCAACACTTTCCGCCAAATTGAGGCATTGCGTGTTGAGTGGCGGAACTCAACGCCGCGCTTTGTCTTGTTACCACACCCAGGAAATGAAAATACGAATATTTCCATTTGTTTATTTGTTTACAGTCGCACGCTTGTGCCGCTGCGCCACGACAGGCGTTATTAATAAAAATAAATATAAATGTTTACAACAAAACAATACCAATACAAATATATAGAATTCAGTAATCATCAGATTCTGTCAAATAGCACATCAATATCCTGCTGTGAGGGAAGAAGACAGACTTACCTCTAAGCTCAAACGAAGGAAGTGCATAGCGGAAACGGAGGTTGCTTGCAATTTGCGCAGTTGACTCTCAGTCTAACATAAACATATACAACAAAGCACCTTAACCCGTCAACTTCTTAGTCGATAATCCAATACACAAGGAACAACTCAAATTGGATCCAATTTATACGAATTTCAACCTTATTGCTTCAACTTTAGAGCTGATAACCAAATGGTAGTCTCCTCATATGGCTCACCTATGTTACGGCGTGTGCCAAACTGAGTAAAGCAAGTTTGCTAATAGCAATAACTTAATACATTATACTGGACCAGAAAGTAACAAAAAGTTAAAAGGCTGAGCGCACAGTTTCTGTTCGGTTTGAAGTTTTGTACGGAATCGTCGGAAGTTTACTTTAAATTATATGTAGTTTGTTTAGTTTTTAATATATTTGGAAGGAAACCCTCGATTATATATTAGTTCTGGTTATTTGGCTTTGGAACTTATTATGGAATTTCTCGTATGTCATTGTGGAAATGTTGGAGAATGTCTCAAGATCATGGTAGTGGATTCAGTCTTCAATCGAAGGAATTTTAATTTGAATATATTCTTTAATACCATATGTTAAGGACAAATAGGCCTTATAAGTATTGAATCGTCAAATGTATATGTTATGTGTATGTATGTTTGAATATTTCTAATGTAGTCAGATAATGACAAATGATATGGATATGAACAATAAACATGTTTTCTCTGTGCCCACTAAGTATGGAAAATTTATCAAGGAAGTAGATATAAAAATAACCCAAAAAATGGTAAAAACATAACATGGAACCATTGTTTTAAGAATCTTCTTACGATCGACTGAAAATGCCTCCAAGATAATTAAATATATTTCATATCAATAAACTGAAAATAAAAGAAAAACTATTTTTAACAACTTCAAAGTTCATTTCATTCATTCCACAAACCAACGCCCCAAAATATCAAAAAATATCAAAAATAAAATTAAAAATATAGCAAATAATAAACAAACAAAATATATATACCAAATAATCCTATCCCAAGCGCCATTGAAAACAGAAATTTCGTGCGATCCTTGCACTGAATGAAAATGCAATTTTCAAAATACTGTTACAATAGCGCGGGGTCCCATTGTTGATAAAGCCGTCGTCCGTCACACGAATACAAAGTTTAATTATGTTACGTAGAAAATCCTACCGGTAAGCAGATTTAGTGAACAGTATTTTGGTAGTGTATTGTAGGTGCTTATAATATGTGAGTACGTTCGACGTATGTTATTGTAATGGAATTTAATGATGAAATTATATTAGAGGTATAATAGTTTCATAGCTACACTAGTAATACGTCTGATAGTAAAGCGTTATTGGTTGTGGGTTTGATTTCCACTCCAGGGAGTGTAAAAGCTTAGTATTTTCATTTTCTGGGTTTGGCAAGGCAAAGCGCCGTCTTGATACTAAATTCTCTGTGATTAAGCATTTGCAAAGCAGGTTTGCTAATTTTTGAAATAGAATGTAAATATATAAAAATAGTATTGATATTGTTAGTAGTAGTTCTATAGTTGGTATGTATTGGAAAACGATTGTTGTGATGGTCAATTTAACTTTAAGAATGTTTTAATATATTAAGGTGTTAATTATACACATTGTATAATTTAAAGTAGCTGGATTCGAATAGTAATTAGCATCTCTCACATCATTTCGAATCTCCCTAAAATTTTAAATATACTCCCCAATCTACATATTTTTTTACCGCTTAATAGTTTCAATTGTGTTATCCCTTAGTCATTCAGTAGTGATTGACTTTTATATATATACGAGTATGTGGAACAGTGTCTATTAAAAAAATAATGAAAAAAAGGATAGAAAATTTGTTCTCCCACAAAATTGTAAGCATTATCTCGCATAGTAAAGTAATTAGGGAGAACCTAGTGTTAGGACACTACATTCGCCACCTTTTGCTGGGAACACCTCACCAAAGCCATATTTCCCCAAGTGACAATCGAACCCACAACCAACCACCTGAACCCTGAAACCTGAAATCGCTATCACACAATAGCCCATATTCTATTTTTATCAAGATACTATATATAAAACTATTTAAGTCCATACAACATAAAGATACCGTTTCGAATTCAAACACAAACGCTTTGAAACGTTGGATCATAAATAATCCTATCATCCGCATTAAATAGGCGCCGAACAGATGTATGACATGTCTGTGTTGTAGAGGACCATGTCCATCGGAGACTGCGATACTATACTCAAATTGTATAATTTTCATACGAGATTTTAGTTGAAAAGTTTAGTATTTTTATTTTCTGGGTTTGGTAACAAGGCAAAGCGCGATCAAGAGCTTAAAGTATCATCGTCAACGCATCCGTGTATACCTAAAGAACGCTTGCGTTACTGACTGTCTGACAGACAACGTATAGGTGAAGCTGGCCATAGAAAGCTAAAATTTGTCATGTATGGTTCTTGGGAAGCGTAGAGAGCATTTCCCAAAATTGTTACGAAATCGAGAAAAAATGAAATTTTAAGGTTTATCATTAAAAAAAAATATTATTTTCATCATGGTTCATGACGTCATCGGACTGGTAACAGTGAAGGAACGATCATATTAAAAGCTCAGTGCCAACATCATATTAAAAGTTGAGTGTCTCCAATAGAGACAGAAAGTGGAGAGGGGAGTATCTCAACACTAGGTTCTCTACGACTACTCGGCCAAATGTGAAGCTGAAAAAATCCTTACATGGCTAACAGGTTTAACAAGATGTAGTGGACGCGCAACGTGTATTTCCCACGCTCATGTTTTTTATGTACCACAAACAATCGATCTCACACAATTACAAATAGAAGTGAAAATCTCTCAAAGAAAACCTCACGGCCCAACGGACTGTGCTCGAACTTTTGTAATATGCCGACTAAGACTATTTCAATCCTTTTCATATCTATGGGTATTCAGTGCTATTTTTATTTTAAAATACTGTTCATATTTTGAACCGACTTCCAAAATAAGTGGTTCTTACTTCGACTATACTGTTATACTGTTAAAGTTTAAGTTATTGCTGGATGAGCCAGTTTTGATGTTATTTTATGTGATAGCTAATGTGGTTCTAATTAAAATTTTTAGTTATTCCACATAAATTTTAAAGATAAAGCAACGATGAGTTTCGATTTTTGAAATTTATGCGAAAAATGGAAAACGGAGTGCCTTGACTCTAGGTTTTCTCTGCCTACATTATTCGGCGCGAAAAAGCGAAAAGTTGCAATTGCGTTTATGTTTATAAACACAGACGATTATCCTACTATGAAGTCATAATAAAATTAATATTGTATATATACATAAATAATTAAAATGTATATAAAAACCCCTGTCGTGGCGCAGAGGCACAAGCGTGCAACTGTAAACGCGACAGGTTGTGGGTTCGAGTCCCACTCCAGGAAATATTATTATTTTCATTTTCTGGGTTTGGTGGGTTGGGCGTTGAGTTCTGCCATTCAGCAAGCAATGCCTTAATTCGGCGGAAAGTGGGGAACGGAATTGTTATAAGAGAACGGAGTGTCTTAACACTAGGTTCTCGGGTTCCCTCTGCCTACCCTGCTATATGCGGGATACAGCGTAAAGTTAAAAAAAAAGTGTATAAACTAAGAACCATCTTAAAAGCATATACACTAAAAAGTACAATTATTACGAATAACACAAAAAGTATTAATTAGAGCTAAATTAAATTTAAATGGCACCACATTAGAAGCATTAGATATCATATATCATAAAAAATATTAATAAATTTAATAAAAACAGTGACCTCCATCAACATAATTTAAGAAATAAAAATAAGCTTGCTGTGCCCTTCTCTAGGCTCCATAAAGTGTCTCACTCATTCGTAGGTCAAAGTATACACTTTTATAACAAACTTCCAAACGACGTTGTTAATTTATCACTGAACAAATTTAAAAAAGTGGTTAAGCACAGGCTCTGCCAAAAAGCATATTACTCTGTTAAAGATTATGTTCACGATAAAGATGTTTGGAAATGAGTTGCTCTATTTCTAAGTTAAAATTGTTAATTGTAATTTGTAACAAATACTGGCAATTAAAAAGAGTGGCCATGAGTTTCTTTGCCTGTATCTTCTCATGAGCTCAACCATTTGAACGGGCTTTTTTCAAGTCAAAATTGCACATTTTTTTTGGTTATTTTGATTTGCATTTTTTTTTCTACTTTTATGACATGTCCAAGTAAATGTTAAGCATTTTTATGGAATAAAGATATTTTGACTTTGACTTAGACATCATATAAAAAAGTAATCCTCAAAACCAGTAAAAAGTTATGCGTTAATAACAAATATAAAAAACACACACAAATTGAGAACTTCCTTTTTCTAAAACCGATTAAAACAATATACTAAAAATATACTCACCTCATCTAACCCCAACCTATTTTACTCACGACCTAGCAATATGTGCCTAATATTGAAGCTAGAATTCCACTTCATGTTCACGATTATCAAATGTATGAGCACGTACGGTTAGATCAATCTACTCTCAAGGTTTACTCAATTCAGACTAACATTTCTACTAAAAATTTTCAACCAGTTTAGTAGTCCTTTGTATGATTATTAAGATTTTAGCAAAAAAAGAATATCGACTTCAAATAGAAAGTACTATAAGGTAACTTTATTACGAATACCTCAAAAACTACTCTCTATTATATAAAAAAAGAATCATCAAATCGACACACATAATAACACACAGTCAAATTAGGAACATTTCTCCTTTTCTAAAATTGGTTAAAAATAAACTAAACACATTTATATTTTGAATAGAATATTAGATAGTTACGAATGTCGTACAAGTTCATATTAAATGTACGTATGTACCAGTGTCGAAGGACGAAGATTTTAATTAGGCAAGCCGGTAAATTTAAAGAAGCCGGTATATATTATTTAGCGAAGTCGGTACATATATTAAGGGAAGCCGGCAATTTTTTGAGAAACCAGAATAGTTAGGGCATAAAAGTATTTAGTAATTTCACAATCAAATTTTAGTGACGACCTTTTTTTGGAGTTTTACACATAACAGAGCTTGTTTTTTTTATGTCATACTTGTATTTTAAAAATTAAGGCAAGCCGGTGGGAACCGTGCTATATGGACAGCTTGCCACTGATTTTCACTTTTATGAATGAAATAGGATATTTGTCCTTAACCAGTTTAGTATTCCTTTGTATAATAATTAAAATAAGAATAATTACCGCCTGTCGTGGCGCAGAGGCAAAAGTGTGCGACTGTAAACGCGACAGGTTGTGGGTTCAATTCCCACTCCAGGAAATGTAAAAGCTTAGTATTTTCATTTCCTGGGTCTGGTTACAAGGCAAAACGCGGCGTTGAGTTCTGCCACTCAGCACGCAATGCCTCAATTCGGTGGAAAGTGGGGAACGCAGTATCTTAACATTAGGTTCTCAAGTCTCTCTGTCTACCCTACTATATGCGGGATACAGTGTGAGGTTGTATAATATTTAAGATTTTAACATAAAAGACAACATATTAAGGAAGTCACCCTCCTCCTTTTTTAAAACCACTTATTAACTGGTTTTAAAAAGGGAGGAGGGTTACATCGTATTTTACGTTTAAACTGAATATTTGGGTCACTTGTAGTCCGATGGGTCAAGGTAAATCGATAGTCAACTCAGCTATCATCGAAGGTCTAAATAAGTTAACCTGAAATTCATTCGGTTTTGACATGACAAAGAGCTCCGGACACTCCATGCGAATGACGAATATGTATGGAATTTTTGGGTATGAAGTTTTATAATTTTTTTATGTACACTTTTCTACATTATTTTTATCTTAAGTTTTATTGCTTTAAGTCCAGTGGCAGCATGTGATTGGATGCGGTGGTTGTGGATTCGATCCAGGAAATGAAAATATTAAATAATATATAGTATTTTCATTTCATCGCTCTGGTAACTAGGCAAAGCGCGGCGTTGAATTCCACTACTCAGCCCGCAATGCCTCAATTCGGCGGAAAGTGGGGAATGGAAATGGTAGAATTGAGAAAAGAGAATCGAGTGTTAAGACACTTCAGGTCTTAACACTAGATTCTCTAGTTCCCTCTGCCTACCCTGCTATGTACAGGCAGCGTGAAGCTAAAAAAAACTGTTTAATAAGATTTACTCCATGGACCAAACACTAAAAACCTATCAAACTACATTACCAACGAAATGAATTTCAGTCGATTTCATAGTAACATGATTAAACGTGAAATTTTATCACAAATTTGCCACGGCGAATGCAAAGCGAGATATTCCCATGAATTTTACATGACGTCGTGACATCTCCACATACATTTTACCTGAGTTTGTTGCAAAATCTCTATATGGCAAATTAGGTTGTATGTTTGTTCGTAATTCTATTGTCTATTGGATTGGTTTTTTTATATACTTATATAGTCATTATATTATTTTTCTCGCTCAAGGCAATCGGAGTGAAATTAAGAACCTAGTGTCAGAACACTCCGTGCTCCACTTTCCATTCGACGTTAATGTCGCGCTTTACCTTACCAAAAACTAGAAATATAATTTACTTAAATTTAATTATACGTTCGAATGGGGATCTAACCTAAAACAACCGCGTCTTTAATTAGATATTATGCCCTGTACCACGATATTCTTGGATAACTACTTGGATAACATAACAAAGTAAATGTTTCGACGAGTCCTACAAACACTAGTACAAGTGCAAAAACCCAACTACATAGGTGTGTGATTTAAATGTTCCTGACGTTATATATTTTTTTATTATTCAAAGTAAATAAATCCCCTTGAATAATGAATATTTCAAATAAAGACAAAATTATAATAATAAATTCACTGAAAATGGCGAAATGACAATTTTAGGAATCAAATCACTCTCGTTTAAGATTTTATTTTGAACATGTACCATTGTTTTAGGACTCGTCAGTTTTATCAAAATGAAAATATTGTATTAGATATAGATAATAAACTTTTAAAATTTTCAAGGACAAAGAGAACTCAATAATACATAAATTCTAGAATTTAATCCAAATTTTTTTGGACGGACAAAGAAATTAACAGTATATTTTTTAAAATCACTTTTACTGTATTTATTTACGTAAAATTTTGCTTCATAATCTATAATCTTAAGAATTTGTATCCTAACATAATTATCTTACGACAATGTTTACAAAAAACCCAATTTTACAAATTTTGCAATAATGAATTCGAGGCATTCGCTTAAAAAATAATTTAACTAAAAATCGACCCTTCCACTAAGTTATTCGAAGTCGACATTCTCGTCATGCTTGCGAACAATAAAACAAAATACCTCTTAAAAAATTACAATAAAATTCTAAGAATGCAAATTATTATTAGCAACTTCACGCTTTTTCGGTATTACAGGGTATTCAGAGACCTTGTGTTAAGACGCTTAGTTGTTTAATTTTCGTTCGAATTTGATTTATGTCGTATTGAACGGCGGAGCTGAACGCCGAATTTAGACTTACCGGAGAAAATGAAAGAATGAAATGAGAAATTAATATGATTGAAAGTAAGTACTAACATGGTTTAAGCAGTTTACTAACTAACAAAATATATTATAATATCGACTATGCCTAAAATAAACTACTTAGCTTCACGCTTTATCCCTAGCATGGTAATCAAAAATGAATTAAAAATCAAATAACCATTCCCTCAAACGGGAATCAAACCTTGCACCACCGCCTCAAAATTTAAATTATTTGCTCCTAAACTGACCTATTCTTTGACGGATGAAATATAGTAGTCAGATTTGCACGTGTCAGCCGAATCGGGGCCTAGCAAATAAAATGAGTAGAGCCGGCGGCAACGGTAGAAAATTGGAATGGTTATTTTGGCTGTTTTTTAATGTTTGCCGCGGCACCGTGTTCGTTCTGAACGCGATAGGATTCACCGCCCCCGGCTTACCTGCGTCCGTTTGACACAAATCAGTATATACGAATACCATATAACCAATTGCTCATTTTGTATGACTCTCTCTTATTTTCGTGGTAGTTTCGGTTTTTTTTTTGGGAAAATGATTTTTGGTATGGTTTCATTGGGTTTTTGGAGTCAAATGTATGTGTTGTAAATTAAATAGTTATTTATGTGTAAAAATAATAACGGTTGGAAGCGAAGAGCTGAAGACCGTTCTCAGTGGCGTGCGGCCTATGTCCAGCAGTGGACAAAAAAGGGCTGCTGATGATGATGATGACGATGATGAAAACTAATAAATAATTGACAATTGATATAAGGGAAAGAATATAAGCTCTTATAAGTCAAGACGAAACGTTGAGCTCCGTAACTCAACACGTATCTGGAATTCGGGAGGCAAGTGAAAAATGAAATACCTTGAAACTGCTTTGTTTTTCATTTGCATATTAGGATTACGCCACTTAGCGCACAGTTTTCAAAAATATTCTAGATATGATAAATTGACGCCTGTCGTGGCGCAGAGGCACAAGCGTGCGACTATAAACGAGATAAGTTGTGGGTTCGATTCCCACTCCAGGAAATGGAATTTTTCATTTTCTGGGTTTGGTAACTAGGCAAAGCGCGGCGTTGAGTTCCGCCAGTGAGCAGGCAATGCCTCTGCCTACCCTGCTGTATGCGGGATACAGCGTGAAGCTATGTATGTATGTTCTAAATATGACAGAAAGAGGACAACAGAGTGTCTTGTCACTACGTTCTCTGTACCTATCCTGTTATATGCAGATTAAGCTAAAAGAAAGTATTATATACTTCAATAGAATAAATCCTTAAAGTAAAATAAGATTGGTTCTAACCTAATGCTTCGAAAATATTCAGGTGATTGGGGACTATGGGTTGCAGATTGAATTTGCTTGCCCCAGAGAATAAGAAATGTGGTCAAGGATTTATATCCGATGATATTCAATACTATTTTAATTTTTGTATCTTTGATACATCAAAGATTCATACATTACATTTTTTATAAAAACTAGTGTCCCCGTTGACGCGTTAACAACGCGTTGACTTTAGCATTGTATATGTAACTTTATATCAATATGAATGTCAGATCATGGTAGTGTGTGTAACATTTATTTTGTTAATTTATTATACTTTTTATTCATTATTTTAAAAAAATGTTAGCATTCTGCACAGCCTTCTCTATATAAACTATAAGTGTGCCAAATTTCATGCTCCTCGGTCCGTGTAATTTGCGTAGAAAGGGATCCAAAGTTTTTGCTTAACGTATTTATATATAGATTATGATCTAACGAGTGGTTTTTGAGTTATTCGTAACAATATTATTTTATTTTTTTTGAAGTCAGTGTTCTTTGTTGTAAAAATATTAATTATATCATTTAAAAATTTTATAATTGGAAGTGGTTGACTTTTTTTTGTTTACGACTCAATATGGAATGCCTTGAAATTAGCTAGAAAGTGGGGAGCGGAGAGTATTGACACTAGGTTGTCTCTGTCTACCCTGCTATGCGGATATAAACTTTAAGTTGAACTGGAGTTGGAATCGAACCTACACGATAATTTATTCCTTTTTTTTGCTGTATCCCGCATATAACAGGGTAGGCAGAGATAACCTGAAAACCTAGTGTTAAGTCACTCGGTTCCCCACTTTCCATCGAATTGAGGAATTACGTGCTGAGTGGCAGAACTCAACGCCGCGTTTTACCACTATAATGTCATTTTTAATATAATAGATCATAAAATATAACAAAACAACAAACAAATCATATACAAAATTAAACTTACATATTACCGTTCATACTCGTAGCTTCTAATATGAGAATGCATTAACAAATTGTATGTGTTTCACATCTTCACTGTCCCCGTCCCAAGAGGACTGAGCATTAAGACTTATGAAATGTACCGGTTATTTAGCTGAATTTGGTAATAATATAGTAAGAGTACAAACACTGTGCCAACAATAATATTCATAGCTAATTGTTATGGACTTGAGATTGTGGAGTTAATTGTTTAAAATAATCTACCAACGCAGTACGATTGTATGTGGCTTTAGATGTATCGGTTCAATTTTTCTGAATCACGATATATCTATATATATAAATACGTGAAGCAAAATCTTTGTACCACTTTTCATGACAATTACGCGGAGGAGTATGAAATTTGGCACACTTTTTTTATTTTATTTATTTATTAGGAAGACAAACAGTATGTTAATACACAAAACAAAAAAAAACAAAAATAAATTTGTAAATACACCAAGTAAGTCTCCACAGAATTATAAAACAAAATTATATGGACATGCAAAAAATTAAAAATTGAAATTACAACGAATACAGAACAATTTTTTAAATAGAATTAAAAAAAACAATTATTAAATAAATTTCTTTTTAAGAAAAAAAATAGCTTTATGGTTATTAAATATCAATACAATTAATTATTTCTATAAGCACTTATAGTTTATATAAAGGAGTGCAGAGTGCTAATATTTTTTTTTACATAAACATAAAAAATATATTAAATATAAAAATATATTAAATATATTATACACACAATCATGGTTTGACATCCATGTTTATATATCAAAGGGGATACCGTTACTCTTGAAAGCTATCATATTTGAATTATTGTCATTTCTCCACTCTGATAAGATAAAACGCGGCGTTTAATTCCGCCATTTAATATGCAATGTATAAAATTCGGGCAAAAACGGAGTGTCTAAGCTCTAGATTCTCCCTGACTAGTCCACTATGCCTAATTAAAAATTACCTGTTCCGAAGTATATGTGGAAATATACATATATTTAAAAAAATATATATATATATATAGTATACATATGCTTATATTATTTATATTTTTAAATTTATATGTATATATTTATTCATGTGTTTGTATATATTTTAACTAGGTAATATTAATGTTTGTTTTTTTGATTGTTGATATAATTGTTTATTGTACGGATCTGTCATCCCGCTATATGTTTCTTTCATCCACATCTACCGGTTGGCTGGAACATATAGAGATAAGTCCACCGTTGCTAATTACAACTCTGTAACATTATGTTGTTTGTAATTTTTAAGTGCAATAAAGAATATATTATTATATATTTATTTGGACTCACGACCATCTTCACTGTCTAACACTTCACACTACAAACATGTAGTTTATTTTTTAATAGAAATGTTAGTCTGAATTGAGTAAACCTTGAGAATAGATTGATCTAACCGTACGTGCTCATACATTTGATAATCGTGAACATGAAGTGGAATTCTAGCTTCAATATTAGGCACATATTGCTAGGTCATGAGTAGAATAGGTTGAGGTTAGCGTTAAATTTTATATAATGTTACAATTTTTACTTAATTTTTTAACCAATTTCTAAAACAGGGGGTTTTGAAAACGACTTTAATGACTTTTACACGATTAATGAATTTCGATGCTTCTGATATCTTATTTAAATTTAGTTAAGATCTGACGAATTAACACCTGTCGTGACGCAGAGGTTGTGCCTCGACTGTCAGCGCGACGCGGTTGTGGGTTCATTTCCCACTTTCTCTCTCTCCATTCACTGGCTTGGTAACAAGGCAAAGCGCGACGTTGAGTTCCGCCGCCGCTACAATTCGGCGGAAATTTGGGAACGGAGTGTCTTAACACTAGGTTCTCAGGTCCCTGCTGCTTACCCTGCTATATGCCGGATACAGCGTGAAACTATTAAAAAAGAAAAAAAATTGACGATTTTCTTTTAGTTTTTTTTATTTATATCTGAAATAATAAGTCGTTCCTTTTTTTACTTTGAGGTTTTTTCCACATGTATGTGGCGGGCGGAGAGAATCACCACTCAATATATTCAAGCAAGATACTTCCTTTTCTGCCTTTCATATGAAATCTGAAAGCTTATATAAGTTAAAGACATTACGCGGAAAATAACGGAACTCAACGCCGCGCTTATCCTACCAGAGCAAAGAAATTGACAACCAATCTCATATAAAGGCAGTCATCATCCCACTACGCTACCAAGGCCCTATTATATCGTTAATATTTAATAAGAAAATATTGATAATGGTATTAAGGGATACACAAAAACGAAGGAAAACAAAAAACACCGCAAAGTTCATGCGAGGAACACGCTAATGTAACGCGTATTATCATGAATAATAAAAATATATATACAGTTTAGTATCATAAAGTGATGTTATAGGGGAAAAAAACGTCCCAAAGGATGATTCTTACATAATGTAACGTCTGCGTCTATTGATGATGAGTCCTAATATTGTTTGTTCTAACCGATTTGGAAAAAGGTGATTCTTAATAAGATTGGATTTTTTAATGCCTGTCGTGGCGTTCGATCCCCACACCAGGAAATGGATTTTTTTATTTCCTGGGTCTGGTAACAAGGCAAAGCGCGGCGTTGAGTTTTGCCACTCAGCACGCAATACCTCAATTCAGCGGAAAGTTGGGAACAGAGTATCTTAACACTAGGTTCGCTCTACCCTACCCTACTATATGCGGGATACAGCGTGAAGCTATGTATGTATGTATTGGATTTTTTGTCTGTTACCGCATAACTCTTTGCTAATGAATTGTTTTTGAGCTATTCGTAATAATTTTATTTTTTTGGCATTTTATTTGAAGTTGGTTTCTTTTTTTGTTAAAATCTTAATTATTTATGTGTGTATGTCGTGACGCAGATGCACAAGCGTGCGAGTGTAAACGAGACAGGTTATGGGTTCGATTCCTTCTCCAGGAAATGTAAATATTAAATAATATTTAATATTTTCATTTTCTCGCTCTGGTAACAATGTGAAGCGCGGCATGGATTCTGCCAATTAGCACGCAACTCATTAATTCGACAGAAAATGGGGAACGGAAATGCTTAAAAAGAACAGAGTCTTAACACTAAGTTCTTAGATTTCCTCTGCCTACCCTGCTATATGCGAGATACAGCGTGAAGCTAAAAAAAACATATAGCTTGAATGCCTAGTGGTGCAGGTTCGAATCCAAATATGTATTTATCCATAAAGTTTCACACTTGTTACATTTTCTATCATTTTCCCATAATATCTTTCGTCTATCTATGATATATACCAACATATATTCATATACCACCTCGCGTCTAACATTACACGCTAATTAATTGGTAATCCGTATACAAAGCAAAT
The DNA here is from genome assembly GCA_033558755.1 of Philaethria dido. Taxonomy (NCBI): domain Eukaryota; kingdom Metazoa; phylum Arthropoda; class Insecta; order Lepidoptera; family Nymphalidae; genus Philaethria; species Philaethria dido. Next base: position 20,955 of record JAKGSA010000822.1, read on the forward strand.
CAATTAAGGCTCTATAATTACGAAGGAGACAGTAGGGCTACCGGATGAGCTGTTTTGGCAATATCTATGGGTGGTTGTATGTGTATACTAGTTTTGGATAGTGGTTTTGTCTGTGTTCTTTGTTTTTTAATCGAGTCCAAAAAAGTGGGGCTCACAATTCAACGGTTTTTCTTTATGTGTGTCATCACATAATTTTTTGCTGGGTGAACCAATTTGAATAATTCTCTTTTTATATAATACTGCTTTTAAGATCTGACGAGTAGTTTTTGGGTTATTCGTAATAATTGTACTTTTCGTGATTTTTATTTGAAGCCGGATTTCATCTTGATTTCTTTTTGAAGTCAGTTAAAAAAATTGAAATAATATGGACTTCACTTGATATTTTCTGTACCTATTCCCCAAAATACATTGATATAATATGTTGACATAAAAATACACATAATTCAAATAAGATTACTTGTAAACACTGTACTACTCGTACTGTGTCTTATGTGTATTCGAAACGTCAGTTATGATAATAGTAAAATAATAATAGAATAAAAAACTTGAATATGTATTAAAAAAAAATCTATTACTCATTTGAGATCAAATAATAATCGACTAGCTGTTACCCACAGCTTCGCTCGCGTGGTCTATTGCAGTCCATACTACATATAGTGTATAATGCGTATATACGTTAATTTGAAGGCTTTGAAGTCTTCCAAAATACATTTTTTTAAATCCTATGTTCTTTTTAGTACCTCTAAGAATGTGTATATAAAGTTTCATAATAATCGGTTGAGGAGTTTTGGCATAAAAGCGTAACAAATAAACTTCCATTCGGATTTATAATATTAATGTTTACCGAGGCCAGTCATAGCGCAGAGGTACAAGCGTGCGACTGTACACGCAACTGGTTATGGGTTCGATACCCACTCCAGGGAAAGAAAATATTAAATATTTATAATAATTAATATTTAATATTTTCATTTTCTCGCTCTGGTAACAAGAAAAAGCACGGTGTTGAGTTCCGCCACTCAGCTCGCTATGCCTCAATTTTTCGGAAAGTGGGGAACGGATAATAAGAGAACGGAGTGTCTTAACACTAGGTTCTTAAGTTCCCTCCGCCTACCCTGCTATATGCGGGATACAGCGTGAAGTTATAAAAATAAATACGTGAATTATTACAGAATTTCCATGGCTCAATTGAGATCAAATTATAATCGATATATAAGGGGAGGCAATTGATTGCCAATTAGCTACTATTGTGCACAATAAGATAATACTATATATGTATTAAGGTATCGAATTACATGTTTATGGTATTGTGGATGTGTTTGTTAGGTGCTGGTGGTTTTGGGTGCGATTTTCAGTTGAGGTAAATTAGCTGAAATTAGGAGAAATGCGACGTTAAGTTTTGCTAATTAGTATGTATGTTGGCACGGGATTGGAACCAAATTTTTGAAAGAAAACAGAGTGCCTTAACACTAGGTTCTTAGGTTCCCTCTGCCTACCCTGCTATAAGCGGGATACAGCGTGACGCTAAAAAAATAAAAATAAAAAAAATATTAAGATTTTCACAAAAAAGAAAACCGAGTTCCATTAAAATGGACTAAAAAGTGAAATTATTACGAATAACTCTAAAACTACTTATCACATCTTAACTAAACTTAAATGAGACACATCAAAATTGGTTCATCCAGCAATAACACATAAAAAATAATAGAATTAAGAACCTTTTTTTTGCAATCGGTCAAAAATATATTAATTTAATAATATTTCTAATAAAAATATCAAACACTCGGATAAGTTTAAAGTAAAAGCTATTCAGCACAAGATAATAGCACGTTGCTCATACAGACATAATATATCTTGCTTTGTCCTGCTATATGTGGAGACGGGGGACGACAGCGGCATACTGATGCGCTACTTTTAAAATTTATTACTGAGCCTCGGGTGAGGATCTGTCGATGTTTGTGTCGATAAATGTACGTTTTAGATTTTTTTATATACATACATAGCTTCACGCTGTATCCCGCATATAGCAGGGTAGGCAGAGGGAACCTAGTGTTAAGGCACGTTCCCCACTTTCCGCCGAATTGAGGAATTGCGTGCTGAGTGATGGAACTCAATGCCGCTCTTTGCCTAGTTACCAAACCCAGGAAATGAAAAATTCCTAAAGTTGGGAATCGAACCCACAACATCTCGCGTTTATAGTCGCACGCTTGTGCCTCTGCGCCACGACAGGTGTCAAATTTTTAAAAGTTAAATTTTTCTCAGCTTCAATTTAGCTAAACAGAATTTAGAGACAAGACTCTCCGTTTCTCTGTTTTTTGGTCTGAATTTCAGACAGTTAATGTTGCCACTCAACATTCAACGCCAATTTTTGATTCAACGCCACGGCCATTGCGCTACGATAACTTCGCGTAACTTCGCTTCTGGGCACTGTAAAAAATAAATATTTTTTTTTAAACTTCACGCTGTAGCCCGGATATAGCAGGGTAGACAGAGGGAACCTGATAACCTAGTGTTAAGATACTCCGTTCTCTTACAACAATTCCGTTCCCCACTTTCCGCCAAATTGAGGCACTGCGTGTTGAGTGGCTACTTACTAATATATACTTAAATAATAATAGAAAGCTATAATGTTTCTGTATATTAAAAAATTAAATAAGGAGCACACTTCATTTTGAATAGCAGGGGAGGCAGAGTTAACTTAGTGTTATACTGTGTCGATTGTTTTCGCTTTCCGCCCGAATTTCAGGCAGTGCATGTTAAATATATTTTTTTATAGTATATATTTATATTATTTATAAAACGAAATATTTCAAATGATATGGAGTACTTTAACACTAGATTCTCTGGTTCCCTCTGCCTACCCCGCTATATGCGGGATACAGCGTGAAGCTAAAAAAAAGAAAAGAATATTTCAAAATTGATTTTGTACTACCTATATACAATTTTTACATAAAAAAAGGAACTGAAATTATTTATTATTATTGAACAGATATATACATAATACAATAAAATAAATTTCTTTTTAAAGTAAATTATAGCAAGTAAAATGCTATCAAAGTCAAGTTATCGACAGTGGGCTACTCTATCGCGTTGCCAGTGAATAAGGAATAATGAGTTTTCTTTCCAACGGCACCTGACTTCTGGTCGTGGCGACGCTGCGAATCACTAAATAAGATTAATATATTTTTTTAATCTGAATTCAATCAATCAAGATCTATTGACCTTTGTGGTGCAGTGGAAAAGCGTTTGACTGTAAATTTCAAGGTTGTGGGTACGATTTCCATTTTGGGGATTTATTTATATTCATTTTTTTTAGCTTCACGCTATATTCCATTTGTAGCAGGGTACGCAGAAGGAATCAGAGAACCTAGTGTTGAGACACTTCGCTCTATGTTAGCATTTCCGTTGCCCACTTTCCGCTGAATTGAGATTGTGTGCTAAGTGTCGGAACTCAACGCCGCCTCTTACCTTGTTACCAGAGCAAGAAAATGAAAATACTAAATATTATTTAACATTTTGATTTCTGGGAGTGGAAATCGAACCCATAACCTGTCGTACTTACAATCGTACGTTTGTGCCTCTGTGCCAAAACAAGCCTTACTTATGGAACCACGCCACTTACCAAGGAATATATTAAATTTGGTCTGAAAGCGGTGAACGTAGTGTCTTGACACTATGTTGTCTTCGAACCTGCTATACATAAATCGTGAAGCTGTTTTCATAATGTTTCTGTACTCTCACCCCATTCGCCTCCACTTCCTTTGAAGTACGATGTTTGTCGATTCAAGTGTTTAACCCATTGCAAACTTCTTTTATCAAGATTAAGAACGTTTCATTTTTGTTTACTCTAAGAAATCGCTGGCAGAAGTAAATAGATTCAGACGGATACCATCAAAGTATTTAGAATTGCCTTTTAATTCATTTTTATAAAGCTTTTGAGCTTTTCATTTCGTGTAATATTGTGTTGATATAAACGTTTAACATGGAGTGAGGCCACAAAGACGTTTGTAAAAGTTGTTTTTTCGGTTTTTTCTTTCATCGTGAATGATGATTTTTGATGTTGGCTTGAATTTTTTTTTGGTTAATTTAGGTATGCCAAGAAAATATTTGTTTCTTTTAGTATATGTATGAATAATAAAAAAGTTATATTTATTAGTAAACAAAATTTAATATTGGTGACGAATCTATATAATCTGAGGAGTTCTGTGTGTGTTAAGACATTGTGTGTGTAAGTGTTATGACACTACGTTGTCCACTTTCTGCTTAATTTCCAGGTGTTGCGTGTTGTGTGGCGTAACTTAACGCAGCGGCTTGTTTCACAAAAAGAGATTATCAAGGTGAGAAAAGAAAAATAATTTAAATATCATCATCATCAGGTTGTGGGTTCGATTCCCACTCCAGGAAATGTAAAATTAAGTATTTTCATTTCTTGGGTTTGGTAACAAGTCAAAGCGAGTTTCTTGTTTCCGCCACTCAGCACGCAATGCCTCAATTCGGCGGAAAGTGGGGAACAAAATTGTTGTAAGAGAACGGAGTGTCTTAACACTAGGCTCTCAGGTTCCCTCTGTCTACCCTAGTATATGCGGGATACAGCGTGAAGATAAAAAAAAATATAATAAATTATTCATATAGATGCTATTGTGACGCAATAAGGCAACGTCTGATTCTAAAAACGGTTAGTTGTGGTTCGATTCCCACTCGAAGGAATATTGAAAATTTCTCAAATCTGGTAATGCAAAGAGCAGCATTAAGTTCTACTACTCAACTCTTACTGTTTCGAATTTGGCCGAGAGTGTCTTAACAGTATGATGCCGCCATTGGGTAACATTCCGTAATAGGCGGGTATCCCAGTAGTTTGGTGGTAGGAGATTCGCAACCACTATCATATCAAGGATGAACCGCCAAATATCAATTGATGTGTTCCAGTTCGATGATATATAAACCAGGTTTTCCCTATTCCCACCCATCATTTCCCCAGAATGTGGGGATCTGATGGACTGACGTGGCCACTACATTATTTCTTCCCGCTCCCATCTGAACACTAGGTTGGCAACGCATTTACAACACTGGTCCATGATGATCATTATTTATTTTTATATTCATATATATGTGTATGTATGTATATTCGTATGTGTGTATGATATGAGTATGTATTTGTGTTTGTATGTATGTATGTGTGACAGTTTTATGTATTTTTAATAATTATTTATTTATTATTATTATCTTTTGCACTGTTTTCCGTCAAAAAGATGTCTCACATAAGTACGCAATCAAATAATGGTTGCCTGTAAGAGATCACTTTTAGTGATAAGGCCACCTTTGCTTACTTACATGTTTGTTATTTTGTAATTCTTTATTTATTATGTGCAATAAAGTGTTTTATTATTACTGTTTTTGTTTTCTTTGAAAGATCTCTCTTCCTGAGACTCTTCTCAGGAAGAGAGATCTTATTTTGATCTTAAAGCCCGTTTTTATGGTAAAATACCTCTGTATTTTACCATAAATACGGGCTTTAGCCAAGTATAGAGGCAACTAAGTGTGTTGTGTGTGTTGATAGAAACCTACGAGTAATGGGACAAGTATTGAGAATGATTGCTTTTTGCATGGTGTTAATAATTGTTCGGGGAATTTTTAAGACATATAGGCTATTGTGTAAAGTTTTTGGCAAGATTCCTGTAGTGGATATAACTATTGGTACAATATGGATGGTTTATGGTTGGTTATTATTAGGATGTCCATGGGCGAAGGTAACCACTTGCCATCCATCATCAATAAAAAAATCTCCCTGATCACCCGTCTATGCGAGATAAGGCTAACCTGCTTTTTATTTATATAAGCTTATATTAATCAATATGAAAACAAAAGCTCACATTAGGCCTATTTATAAACTACCTCGATTCTAATATTTTAACCAAATCGCGGCAATCACTGTTCATTCTGATTTATCGGAGCGCGGATTAAAGTCGTAATGGTGTTCATTCAGTTCAGTAATACCCACCATTCATAGACCGTCTAATGAATTATAGTTGTTTGGAAGAACTGTCGTCAAAGTGGATTTTGTTATCAAAAGCTTATCAATTTTTGGGGGTTTTGGTGTCTGTTTCATTTTATCTATCTATGTATATAAAAATATAGCTTCACGCTGTATTCCGTACATAGCAGGTTAGGCAGAGAGAATCTGAGAACCTAGTGTTTAGACACTCCGTTCTCTTAAGATTTCCGTTCCCCATTTTAAGTCGATTTGAGACATAAGTAAAAAAGAATCATTGAAATGCTTGTACGCACATAAATTCCAAATGACTGCATCAAATTGGATAAATTTATTAATTTATGTGTTATTGTCAAGAAATAGTTTTATGAAAAAAAATATAGTAAATATTGAAACATGTTAGTAATAATTAGTATTATAGTATTAAATGATTAACAGACAACGTACAGACGAAACTTTTGGCTGTCGAAACTTTAAATTTGTCGTAAAGATCCCTTCGGGAGAGTAGAGAAGCCCTTAAAGAGGATTTATTGGCATTCTTTCACAAACGAAAAAATTTTAGGTTTTATGGATAACGGAGTGTCTTGACACTAAACTCTCTTTGACCATGCTATGTGCATAAAGCTAGAAAATGGTATTTTCGCTTACTAAAATCATTAAAAGAATAACAAAAAAATATTTCATACATAAATATATACTTACATATTTTCAAAAGTATCAATAAAACAATTTCTACCAAGAAAACGTTATAAAAGTTTAAAAATAATTTCATTATATTGCCATATAGTTTTCCTTCCACAATCCGTCGCGCCAACGACCATTTATAAACTATTTGTATGCAAGCGGCGCTCACCTCACTTTTCTTACTTCTTGTGATGCCTTCACAATTCCTTTAGTGGTATTGAAATTAATGATTATGTTTCTCTTTATAATATGTTGAAAAAAAACCATTCGGCGCAGTGGTACGGCGTTTGAGTGTAAACGCGATTGGTTTTGGTTTCAATTCCCATTCAGGTGAATGCTTTTTTTTAACTTTACTCTGTATTCCGCATATAGCAGGGTAGGCGGAGGGAACCTGAGAACCTAGTGCTAAGACACTCCATCCTCTTAAGATTTTCGTTCCCGACTTTCCACCGAATTGAGGCATTGCGTGCTGAGTTCCGGAACTCAACGTCGCGCTTTGCCTTGTTACCGAACCCAGGAAATGAAAAATTCCATTTCCTGGAGTGGGAATCAAACCCACAACCTGTCGCGCTTACAGTCGCATGCTTGTGCCTCTGCGCCACGACAGACTTATTTAGTCATCATTTACAAAAAAAATATTCCTTGCCACTCAAAAGCTATTAAAATTGAACGTTTATCACAAATTAAAATTAAAATTTAATTTAAGCAAATGAAATGCTTAAGACGATTTCGAAAGGGACTTTATTACACACTCGTTATGCCGTTGCTCCAGATTTAAAAAAATAATCACGTTTTTTATTAGGAGGGAAAATATCAAAGTTTCCTGGTTTTAATTTTTTTTTGACATTAATGATTGTGTTTTTTGACTTTATGATTAAGTGTCAATTTAAAAAAGTAAAAAGTAACAGCTGTTTAATGTTGTAGGTAATATAAAGGTATGTTTTGATACCACATAATGGAATAGTTAGAGAGAACCTGAGACACTGTGTTGTCCACTTTCCACCTGAAATTATGATAGTTTGTGTTAAGTAGTGGAACTTAACGCCGCGTTTCCTTACCATAATGGAGAAAAAATAACAATAATCATTGTCTCGAGGTAGAGTCGAACTTACAGCCACTCTCGTTTACATTCAAACGTGCGCCATGATATGAATATACATTTATGTATAAAAATATTTTCATTTGAGGTCAGTATATCACAACACAAAAATATACTGGACCAAAGATATAATTTTTACTTTATTTTGAAATTCTTATTTTGATCACTACAAAGCCTATGTGTCTTTTGTTAACTTTCTCTATAGTTTTTTTAAAACTTACCTAGGCTTCAGAAGTAGATTCAAATATGTGTATGTAAGTGATTCCTATAATCGGAAATCTATATCACATGTCCCATATAAATAACATTGTTCTTAATATTATTTTGCTTATAACAGGGTTAACATATTGAAGTTTCGTTAATAACATACAAGCAGTCAGAGAGAACCTAGTGTTAAGACACTCCAATCTCCAGTTTCCTTCAAAAATCACAGTCATATTATAATTGGTGGAACTCAACGCCGCGCTTTATCTCATTAGAGCGGAGGAATGACTTTTTTTTAGCATCACGCATATATCCCGCATATAGCAGGGTAGGTAGGGAACCTGAGAACCTAGTGTTAAGACTCTCTGTTCTATTTCAACAATTCCGTTCCCTACTTTCCGCCGGATTGAGGTATTGCGTGGTGAGTGGTGGAACTCAACGCCGCGCTTTGCCTTTTACCAGACCCAGGAAATGAAAATACTTTAGTTAGTAATATAATCATTTAAATTATAAAATAATTTAGTTTTAAAATCTATATAACATGTCCCACATAAGTAACATTGTTCGCAACATTACATTGCTTATGACAGGGTTAACAGCCGTATTGAATTTTCATTTATGACATAGGCTATAAAAATGCATCGAACGTAATGCCATAGTAGTTTATATGGGACCGCCTCAGTATTACAGCTTGCTAGACGTTTTGTGGCAAATGTGGAGCCTGATGTGTCTCGTATGACAAGAATAGATGACTAAATTGTTTTTTTTTAATATAAAATTGATATTGGCATTGGGGGCCATTGTGGAGCAGTGGAAGTGTTTGATTGTAAACGTGATTGGTTATGGGTTCGATTCTGACTCCGGACAATGGTAATATTTAAATTATTTTCTATATTTAATTTGTATGTTCAGCTAAAACCAAGCGCGGCGTTGTGTTCCGCTAATTAACTATTGTAAGTCTCTACCTAAAATGTCTCGAATTCGAGCAGAAATCGGAGTGTTTTGTCGATAGGATCGTTTTGTCTACGTTGCTAAAGCGTGAAGTTAAAAAAATATATACATATCTTTGAGTACAGCAAGCCATTAACCATCCATATAGAGCCAAACCAGTCACGCTATACTATGATCTTATTTTCATGTATTTATATAATTTTTGAAAACTGAACAGTCTTATAAAATATACAGGACCTGTCGACTGTAAACTCGATAGGTTGTGGATTCGATTCCCACTCTACGAAATGACAATATTAAATTATTTTTAGTATTTTCATTTACTGGCTCTGGTAATAAAGCAAAGAGCGGCGATGAGTTCCACCACCCAACACGCAATGCCTTAGTTCGGCGGAAAGTGGGGAACGGAAATGTCAAAAGAGAACGTAGTGTCTTAACACTAGGTCTTTTCTGGTTCCATCTGCCTACCCTACTACGGGATACAGCGTGAAGTTTTTATAATATGAACAATTTTGTCGTAGAGACTTTTTCATAGTAAAAAGATTTTAAATATCCTAGTATATGCTTATATTTTTCAATAAAGTAAAAAATGAAACAATAGATATTTTTTTTAAAACATTTCATTTCGCCCGACAGCCTCGCGTGAACAGCGATGAATGGTATTAGCGCGTTCAAAATTCAATTTAGAGTTGACACTGCTATACTTTTAGAGCGGTGGAAATGTTTCTTTTGTAAAAAAATGTAGTTTGTCCTTCGTTTGTTGAGTTCTTAAATATTTTTTTTTTATTTATTTTCTATAGTGTTATGAGAAGGTAGTGAGAAAACACTCCGTTTTCGTTTTTTATTTGAAATAGAAGGGATGTGTAACGACATATCTCAATCCCACTTTCAATTATGAGTATTTTATAAGCATCACCAACCTCTAATATAATAATATGGTAGATAGTGGATACATAGTGTTAAGACTTTCCGTTTATTACTTTTTGACAGTGTTGTGGCCACCATGAAGTGATGGTTATGGCGGTCCCTATATGAGTTCCACAACTCAATACGCAAAGATGTGATTTTTTTAACTTCACGCTATAACCCACATATATCAGGGTAGACAGAGGGAACCAGAAAACCTAGTGTTAAGACACTCCAATCTCTTTCAACAATTCCGTTCCCCACTTTCCGCCGAATTGAGACATTACTATATATGTATTTTTTCCTGTGCGTTTTTCTGTCAGTCACTCAGTAGCGCAATTATATAATAGGTATTATAACTTCGATAACGCCTGTCGTGGCGCAGAGGCACAAGCGTGCAACTGTAAGCGCGACAGATTGTGGGTTCGATTCCCACTCCAGGAAATGTAAAATTTAGTATTTTCATTTCTTGGGTTTGGTAACAAGGCAAAGCGCGGCGTTAAGTTCCGCCACTCAACACACAATGCCTCAATTTGGTGGAAAGTGGGGAACGGAATTGTTGAAAGAGAATGGAGTGTCTTAGCACTAGGTTCTCTTGTTCCCTCTGCCTACCCTACTATATGCGGGATACAGCGTGAAGTTTAAAAAAGAATAAAAATAAAAAAAATAAAATATAAACGTCAATGTCAAACCATGGTAGTGTGTGTAACATATATTTTATTTTACAAAAGTAGCGAATCTATACATACGAGAACAAATGAAAAACGAAACGAATTGTATGAAAAACTTTACCAATACAGTTTATACGGTTATTAAAATTATATTTCTGAATTGTCGACGTGATATCGTGTTCGATTAATACCATCATGTAATATTCATTGTTGTTTTACTTTAGCCGACACGCTATTATTGCTGAGGGTTTCATTCAAAATTATATGCGAAAGCTCAAATAGTATCGGAAATCTGAATAATATGTAGGTGAATTATAACTATACATACATACATACATACATACATAGCTTCACGCTGTATCCCGCATATTGCAGGGTGGGCAGAGGGAACCTAGTTTTAGGACACTCCTTTCCCCACTTTTCACCGAATTGAGGCATTGCGTGCTGAGTGGCGGAACTCAACGCCGCGCTTTGCCTTATGATGTAATACCGTGTTTAATTTTTTTTATTAACTCAATGTTAACATTATTATAAAAAATATACACATTCTACATTTCTTCTCGATATAAAGTTTATCTATGCCAAATTCAATACACCGCTGTTCGCATAATTGTTCTAAAACGAAAGTTTTTTCTTTACGTAGAAGTATAATAATATAATGACATTATTGACAAAAGCCATCGTGGCGCAGTGGTACAAGGTTTGACTGTAAATACGATTTGTTTTGGGTTCGACTCCATTCAGGATATCGATTTTGTTTAAATTATTATTATTTACCCGTTCTGGTAAGAGAACATATGGCGTTGAGTACCGCTAATGAAAACGGAATGTCTTAAATTCATATGGAAAGTACAGAACCTATTCCTTTAATAATAAATTCTCTCTGTCCATCCTTCTATGCAGTTTGATGAGTGGTTTTTGAGTTATTCGTAAAATTTTTAATCTTGTTAACTCTTAATTATCTGTCACATCACATCACATCATTCATCATGTATAATTTTTTTCCATTTATATGTTACTTTTTTATCGTGACGCATTTTCGTTACATTTATTTCTAAATTACTTAATTCTTAAGTTTCACTTAAAAAAACAAATTAATAAGCAATATTGCAGCTTTTTTAACACGTGACTGACTTTTGGATAACGCCATCACGGGCATAGGAATTTCACTTTGCCGCTACTCTACTGGTTTTCATTACGATCGGCTTCAATTAAAATTGTTTTAATTTATATATTGTAAATGTTACTCTTCGATATTTTATGAAGCGTAAGCAGATAATTCATCAAAATTTGAGAGGCACTTACGATTTTTAATTATTTCCAGTTTTAATAGGTTATGAATACCTACCAAAGTAGGGGGTATTATGGTTTATTGGATTTTGTGTGATTTTTCTGTAATTTCGTTTCTTTGGTAGATAAATTTTGAGTTCTAAATTTTCTTAATAATAAAGGTAAAGATCTTATAATTTCCTTGATTTTAGCTTTGCTTTATACATGATTTTCGCTTTTTTCCGCACTTGAGGGGTAGACAGAGAGAACCCAGTGTTTAGGCACTGTTCCCTTTTCCACTTAAATCTAGACGTTATGTGTTAATGGCTATCTTAATTTTGTTAACAGGATTGATACGAATAATTAATTTGTTTGAATAAAAAAAAAACAAGAAAATGAGACATTTTCAGGTAAAAAAATTATCTATATAACATAAATCAGCATTCACACATGAAGCTTAACCTTAGAAACGCTTGCAATGAAATTATTCATTTATGAGTTATCAACTAATTCACGCCTTGTAACTTAGGGTAATAATACCCTAAGTTAGATTTGAACTGATACACTCCACGTTCAGTTAGTCCACAACCAAGGCCTTTAATTCTTTCTAAAGTAAATTTGAGTTATTAAAAATACATCTTTCGATATCCATTTCCGCAAAACCTTTAAACTCCACACACATATAGGCGTATAATTAAATTCTAATATAGAATGTAGGGAGCATCATAATAGTGCTATGTTCTTAGACCACGAGCAGAGAAGCGCTCTTGCACTAACTTGAGCAAATGTTTGCTTTGAACTGTTATTACCATGATTTTAGTGGGACTTGTCTCTTTTTAATTGCTATAATTGTTAATTACCTGTTAGTAATTTAATGAAATCTAGAAAAAAAGTAAATGGGAGATATTAGTTAAAATAATTGTAAAATTATACTATAAATGAGAAGATTTTTTTTTTGTCTGCCTGTCGTGGCGCAGAGGCACAAGCGTGCGACTGTAAACGCGGCAGGTTGTGGGTTCGATTCCCACTCCAGGAAACGTAAAATTTAGTATTTTCATTTCTTGGGTTTGGTAACAAGGCAAAGCGGGACGTTGAGTTCCGCCACTCAACACACAATGCCTCAATTCGGCGGAAAGTGGGGAACGGAATTGTTGAAAGAGAATGGAGTGTCTTAACACTAGGTTCTCTGGTTCCCTCTGCCTACCCTGCTGTATGTGGGATACAACGTGAAGTTAAAAAAAAAAGATTTTTTTTGTAGCATCAATTTTTCCGTATATCAGTGTAAGTAAAGAACCTTGTGGGAAAACACTCCGTTCTTCATATTCTACCCAAGATTGAGATATATTATGTTGACTGGTGGAGTTCAACGCCGCGCTTTGTCTTATCAAAGTCGGGAAATTATATTAATTTAAATATAATCATTTCTCCGAGTAGAAATCAAACCCACATCCCATCGTGTTTACAGTTAAACACTATAAAAAAATAAGGACATATATACAACGTTTCTGTAATAATCGTTAAATTGATTGTTACTCAATATATCACTAAAAATTGTTTATTTTATATTTAAATCTGTAATAATAAAATAAATATAATAACCTAAAATTAATAATATAACTTACATACATACATACATACATAGCTTCACGCTGTATTCCGCATATAGCAGGGTAGGCAGAGGAAACTAGTGTTAACACACTCCGTTTCCCACTTTCCACCGAATTGAGGCACTGCGTGCTGAGTGGCGGAACTCAACGCCGCGCTTTGCCTTATGATGTATATGGGATATATATAGACATCATAAGGCATATATATATAGATGTATAACTTTTCTGTAATAATCATTAAATTGATTTTTACTCAATATCAGTAAAAATAGATTATTCTATACTTATAATTAAATCTATAATAATAATATAAATATATTAACCTAAAATTACAATATATACTTTTTTTCTAAAAACTATATATAATTTTACAATAGTCGTGGCAGCAATTCGATGTGGAATGCTCAGAATGCTCACTAGAGCGGACAGTTTTACGGCAATCAAACATTGAGATCGACCTGGATTCGATCTTCCTTAGTACTTAGAAGGTATTTTCTATATAAGTTTATTTATAGTTTAAAGTTCATAATGTTTTAGATATTAGTTATAATTTATTTCCTTAACTTAAAATGATTGATAATCATCGCGTCGCAGTTGGAGTTGATTGGTTCTGAGTTCGATTACCACTCAGGGAAATAATTATGAATATTTAATTTATTTTTCAATTTCTCGCTCTAGTTACAAAATACTCGGCGTATAGTTTTGCCACTTAAGATGTAATGTTTGGAATTCAGGCGGAAAGCAGTGAATGAAGTGTCTTGACACTAGAGACAGGTTCTCTCTTTCTACCCTGCTTTGGGGGATAAAACGCGAAACTGTTAGTTACGTTTTATTTGAGTATATGAAAATTATTTTTGTTTCCATATATCTCTATATTCTATATCTCTATAGTTGAATTATTTTTGTTTCCCCGCTTTTGTAAAAGAAATCGTGGCGCTGAGGCCTTATAAGCTAAATATTGTATTAAATATTAGTTACGACTTACTTTTTCTAATTTTAATCTTTAATCACGTCTTGTATGTTGGCCTCCAAGTGGAAGTTGAATCTACAGTCATCGTGTTTACAGTCAGACACCGTCCTACTACTGCGTCATGATGGCCTATCGTAATTATTTCTAACTTAGTAACTATTACTTAATGTAATAACTTTAAATAAATTTATTACCAACTAAAACTTCTTTTTTAAGTAAATAAGTAATTCAATAAGTAAATATTTAATTTTTAGCAAAAAATGCTCTAAAAAATAAAAATATCTCAAATAACTCAAAAATCTTAACTAAATCTCAATGGGACTACATCAAAAGCAGCTATCATATATAAAAAGATTCATCAAAATTGGTTCACCCAATAAAAAAGCTATATTACATTATTTATTATATTTATTATTTATTTATTATATTTATTATTTATTTATTATATATTATATTATTATTATTACATAAAAAAAGCAACTTGAATTGACAACCTCCTTTTTTTGAAATCAGTTAAAAAGACAATCATATCAGGACTGTACTTTAATCCACAATAACATGGTATCCGTACTGGATCAAATGCTTAGAAAGTTTATCGAAGCGAGCGGACTTACGGTAATCAAACTGAAAGACCGACGCTACAGCGTCTCTATAGTTCTACATATATATGTATGTATATGTAGCTTATAGATATGTACCAACTTATTTACGTATGTTCTTTGTTTTCAGTCAATTAGATTGTATGGTGTGTATTTGAACTTTGATCTTTGGTTTATAATATCGTTTTATTAATATGAAGAACTTTGGATCCCTTTTTAAGCGACTTTAAAAAAGGTTGTTCTCATTTCAACTGCATCTTCACTCTTTACCGGGTGAACTAATTTTCATGATTCTTTTTTATATGATAGCTAGTGTTTCTGTTGTGGTTTCATTTAAATTTAGTTTATATCTGAGTAGGAGTTTTTGAATTATTTGTAATAATATTTTGTTTGGTGGTAGGAGGTTCGTCCTCCGTCTGGCTCGCGACCACTATCATGTCAAAGACGAACCGCCAAATATCTTATGATGTGTTCCGGTTCGATGGCATGTAAGCCAGGTTTTCCCCTTTCCCACCCATCCTTTCCCCAAAATGTGGTGGTTTCGATAGCGGACTACTACATTATCCTCCCTTTCCATCTGTATCCTCTAGGTTGGCAACGCATCTAGTACATCTCTTGTGTTGTAGATGTTCATGGGCGAAGGTAACCACTTACCATCAGGCGGTCCTTCTGCTCGTTTGCCATCCGGTATCCATAAAAAAAAAAAAAAAAAAAGATAATAATTGTACTTTTTAATGCATTTTCTTTGAAGTCGGTTTTTTTTAATGTTATTTTTTGCGAATCTAGAGAAATAATCAAAAAATAGCTTAAAGAATCACGTTTAGAAGTATGTTATTGTCGTGGAATAGTGGCGTAGTGGTACGGCGTCTGTTTCAACATGTATTATTTATATTTCTTCTATGATGTCTTGACACAAGGCATTTATATTATTTTAGTTGCTTTGGTAAGGCAAAGCGCGGCGTTGTATTCCGTGACTCAACATATAATATCTATATTTCGAGCACAAAATAGAAACGAAATATCTCACATACATACATAACTCAACGCCGCGCTTTGCCTTGTTACCGAACCCAGGAAAATGAAAAATTCTATTTCCTGGAGTGGGAATCGAACCCACAACCTGTCGCGTTTACAGCTCGCTTGTGTCTCTGCGCCACGACAGGCGTTGGAATGGAATATCTTAACACTAGGTTTTCTCTCAATATCCTATAGGCGAAAAAATGTAAAACAAATTTTCATCCGCTAGAAACCATGAAAGCATGGGAATAAAAGCCTCATTTGCGTTGACAGAATTAAGTCAAATGACTCATTCCAATGTAATTACTCAAATAATTACTATAGCAGTGATAATTTCGTTTCTCATTAAATTCACTTTTTGCAAAATGAAATGTAATTTGCATAATCGCTTCGACGCCGCTTTATTAAATCGGGTCCGAATCCCAATTTTTTTTAAGGAAACTGTTGATCTAAGCATTGTTTTTATATATATTATATATATATATATATATTATCCATACATGAAAATAAAATTGGAGTGTCTGTTTGTAATATTAAAATAACCGGTTTTTACTACTCGCATATGAATGAATATATCTATGAAATATATATGTTTATATACCGGTTTACTTGATTCGGCTTACCTAAAGATACCGGCTTACCTAAATATACCGGCTTCCCAAAATCTACCGGCTTACCTTTTGTAATTTTCACCCCTTGTAGCAAGTAAGTAGTCCATACAAACGAAGTCGCGGAATAAAGCTAGTTGTGTATAATTAAGTTAGCTAACTGTACTTTAGTTACTTTAGACTTGGTCAGCTTTAAAACTATTTTGTCAACAAAGTTAATTGAGCTGTTTATTTTCATGGGCAAAAATATCAAAAACTGAGGTTGTTATAGCGCAGTGGGACTGTCTAGCTGTAAACACGATGGGTTGTGGGTTCGATTTCCACTCGAAGGAAAATACTCGTAATACTTAAATGATTTCTTAGGAAGTAATACAAAACCTTAGCGTTGACTTTCGCTGTCTCAATATTAGGCGGAAACTAGAGGACGGAATATTTTGACTCTACTTTTTGACTACTCAGCTAAAAAGCGTGAAGCTAAAAATATATGTATATATCTTGGCTGTCGTATTATAATATTTTTTTTATCTCGAATTTTTGAGCGTCTTGGTGTCTTAGGCAGGTAACGCCTGTCGTGGCGCAAAGGCACAAGCGTGCACAGTAAACGCAACAGGTTGTGGGTTCGATTCCCCACTCCAGGAAATGGAATTTTTCATTTCCTCGGTTTGGTAACAAGGCAAAGCGCGGCGTTTGGTTCCGCCACTTAGCACGCAATGCCTCAATTCGGTGGAAAGTGGGGAACGGAGTGTCTTAACACTAAGTTCCCTCTGCCTACCCCGCTATATGCGGGATACAGCGTGAAGCTATGTGTGTATGTCGAATGTATTGAATTCACGCAGAAAGAAACGAAAGGGCGACCGAATTCTCAATAACAAGGCAAAGCTGAAGAAGAAGCAAAAAAGTCCCATTAACAAAATGGTTAAGCTACCATAAAATCCACTATTTTGCATATAAAGGTAACAAACATACATACATAGATACATCAAAAACACCGTGAAACAATTTTATTGGACGAAATCGAGGTATATATCCATGAATCGGTAGTAAATTAATAATCGTATTACTTTTTCAGTGGAATGCAAATATTTTGTGATTGGTTTGCGGCGGGTGCAGTGCTCTGATACCGCCCTAGATGCGACCTTTGTTTGGTTCCAAATTTTCACATGGAAAAAGAACAATAGGTCCTTATTAAGTTCGTTTGTATGGAGTTCGTGTATTAAATTTTTGATGTTAGTTTTAATTGAATGCTATATTTAAAGTTGACTGTAAAAGCGATGGTTGTTTGTTCGATTTTAATTAAAGATTCATAATTTTTTTATATACTAGATATTTATCGTTATTTTATGGCTAAATTATACAAAATTTAATAAATTGTGGTCTGTGCTATTTTCATGTATGAGATATATTTCAGTAAAGTTTTATCTCGTTCTGTTTAGTAATTTTTGATTGAAATTGTAACAAATATCCATCAGTAATTACAAAAATTTGCATTTGTAATATTAGTTCCTTTTTTATTTGATCCTTTTTTTCTAGCTTGGATAAGAAAAAGTTAAATTTCGTTCAACTATAAAGGATTTTATTTAGTAGTAAGACACGCCTTACCCCATAATTTAAAGACTGCGTGTTGAATGACGGAACTCAACGCTACAATTGTTTAACTAAATTGTGGAAATGAGAATAAATACATATTAATAAAATTGCAGCTTCACATTTGTCCCCACTGAGCAAGGTAGGTGACATAACTCTCTGTTCTCTACTATCCGTCACAAATTCAAGACATGATATTTTTATTCATAACGCCTGTCGTGGCGCAGAGGCACAAGCGTGCGATTGTAAATGCGACAGGTTATGGGTTGGATTCCCACTCCAGGAAATTGAATTTTTCATTACCTGGGTTTGCTAACAAGGCAAAGCGCGGCGTTGAGTTCCGCCACTCAGCACGAATGCCTTAATTCAGTGGAAAATGGGGAACGGAGTGTGTTAACACTAGGTTCCCTCTGCCTACCCTGCTATATACGGAATACAGCGTGAAGCTTATGTATGGTTATGTATTTATGTGTATGGATATTTTTAGTGGCGGAACTTAACGCCATGCGTTTTCATAGCAAAGTTGGGTAGTGAAAATATAGCCAAATCTAGTAATTTTATATGAGCGAATTGTTGCGTCAATTTGCATATCCGCTGTGAAACATTTATTATCGCCTTTCGTCCGTTCGTTTGTCAAATAATATTATGATTGGTAGAATGTCACCGTCTCCATACAGTTCGGTACAATTTTTTGATTTATTACTCAATATCCTGAAACGGTATTGTTTATACAAAAATATAATTAATCATAAGTTTATTTAGAATTGTGTTGCGCATTAGGTTATTATTGAATGATTAATATGGAATGGCGATTTTTTTTGCTTTATCCTTATAATTGGGAAGTAGAAAGAATATAGTGTTAAGACACTCTGTTCTTCACTTTCTTCCCGAATTTGGCGTCTTGCGTGTTGAGTGACGGGACTGAACGTCGCTTTTTGTCTTCTGAGTGGGAAGTAAAAATAATTTAAACAGTTCCCCTGAATGGAGGTCGAATTCACAACCTATTGCGATTATGGTGAGACGTTGTACCACTGCGCCATGATGACTTTTATTAATATTTATAGGAATAATGTATAAGCGTACACTCATCGTATCTATTTTTTCTTAGTTTCTGTCACTCTCTCCTTACCACTGGAGACTGTCTGATAGTGGAAGTAAACACCGTAATTTTTGTTATGAAGCCATGTAAATAATCTTTTTAATCATTTTCTAAAATAAAAATATAATTCGAATGGTGTCAATTTCCATGCTAGATTTATTATTATATGTATAAGGGAAAAATACTTCACACTTTTCCTGCAAAGTAAAGCGCCTGCCTTGCTAAAAAGAACCTAGTATCAAGGCTATAGGCTATATCTGTTTCTATCTGAATTCGTGACATTACGTGACAGAGGCGGAACTCAACGCCGCACTTTTTCTTATCAGAGAGAATTTTTTTTTACATAAGAGAAAAAACGTGGCACTTTTTGCAAATCGAGACACACATAGAGAAACTAGTATCAAGATACCGGTTTCGCCGCTTTCAACCTGAGTTTTTGACATTATATGTTCAGTGGCGGAACTCAACTCCGCATTCTGTCTTATTAGAGAGGAAAAATGAATATAACTGGCCTATAAACATTCACCCTATCAGAATCGAATCCGCAACCAATCGTGTTTACTATCACTGTTCCCCTGCGCCACGACGGCCCCCATACAATATATATAGGAGTACGTGCGAAAAAAGGGCCTGGCACTGTGAAAGTGTGAATCGCACTAAATTATTCCCGCGGGTCGGCGTGGACGGTTAAATGAATTTTTAATCGAGTTACAACGCCTGTGAGAAATTTTACAGATAAATCTTAACGATGATAGCTTTATAAAATTTGTTATATTATTAGATGGTGCATAAGTTTTGAGGTATTAAAAGTACTAGAGATTTTTGTTAATCAGAAAAAAATAATAATAATTTCGTCTTCTCGCTCTGGTAACAAGCCAAAGTGTTGAGTTCCATCACTAAGCACGCTAGTAAGCTTACTCTACTGTGTACAGAATACAGTGTGAAGCTAAAAAAAAAATATTTTAGCATGATGATCAACGGATCATTTTTATGTGCCTTTTATGTAAAAGTCATGACAGTATATGACTGTATTCTAGATGGTTTCGGATTTGATACTCTTTTTTTTTTTTAACTTCAAGCTGTATCCCCGTATATAGCAGGGTAGGCAGAGGGAACCTGAGTGTTAAGACACTCCGTTCTCTTCTCTTCTTCTTCTTCGTTCTTACAACAATTCCGTTCCCCACTTTCCACCGAATTGAGGCACTACGTGCTGAGTGGCGGAACTCAACGCCGCGCTTTGCCTTGCTACCAAACCCAGGAAATGAAAATACTAATATATCCTGGAGTGGGAATCGAACCCACAACCTGTCACGTTTACAGTCGCAAGCTTGTGCCTCTGCGCCACGACAGGCGATACTAACTTCTATATATTCAAATTATATTTATTCTTAAGGCCAAATTGGCGCAGTGAGACAATATCTAACTGTTAATATAATAAGTTGTGGGTTCGATCCCTACTCTGAGAAATAATTTTAATTTGTCCATTCTGGTAAAGACAAAGCGCGGTTTTAAAATCTGTCACTCATCACACTATAACGCGAATTCTGGCGAAAAGCTGAGTATGGAGTGTCTGGATACCTGGTTCTTTGTGCCTATCTCTTTATGCAGTATTCTGTTATATTAATTTCCCTGATATAGCGAACCGGTGTTGTGTACCGCCACTGAACACGAAACGTCCCAAACGTGCAAAACGGAGCTTAACTCTAATTTCTCCCTGCCTAAAGCCATAAAAAAACAAAAGAAATATTTTTCTTTCACGTTTCATAAGCAAAGAAAGAGCTTCACGTCACTTTAAAAACGTCTCAAAAAATGAAGGTAACGTTCTAAAATAAAGTAGAAAAAGATAAACAACATTAAAACTGGGCAAGACGGCGCCTATGACTTTTAATCCAATATGTATGAAGACTTGAGTGTGCCCTTTTGGGAAAATATTAAATAAATATACAGTACTATAGAAATGTGGACTTAATTGGGGCCAGGGAATACGCGGTTTGTGTAATAATAATAAATTTTATTAAATCTTTAGCTTCAGTGTTTTGATTTTTATGCAGATTCTCTCTTTTTTCTGCAAAGCAGGATAATGAAAAAAAATGTAGTGTCTAGACACTCCGTCTTTCAGTTTCTGCCTAATTTTGAGACCTTGCGTGGTGGGCGATAAAAATTAAACCTGGACTTTGGCTTACCAGAGTAAAGAAATTAGATTGAATACACGAACAATAGCATTTATAATCAGACGCTGTCCTTCCTAATATGTTTTTCAAATTTTGTCATCGGCTAGATCTAGATAGAAATCTAGAATATTTAGACTACTAAATTGAAGCATATACATTTGGGACAATTATTATATTGAGTTTTTGGACGGCGTTGAGTTCTATCCAACACATAATACCTTAACAGGGATAGTAAAGAAAGAAATATCTTAAAATATAACTCCTCTGCCTAGATTCGGGAGATGGGCAAAAATAAAAAAAATATATTAAAATTTATTCTCACATAACGCGCTTTTAAAAACCTCTCTAAACGCGCAAGCTAAAACAAACGTTGTCAGATTGAAATGTTTTACAAACACTAAGACGTAATGAGTGTTCCATACAAAGAATATGTTATTATCTTGCAAAGACTACTTCTCGAAATCAAGTTAGAGGTTAAACTCCGTTCTGTGTATTATTATTTTTTTTTAATTATATTGCGAAGAATAAAAGTTTAGTTACTTTAATTTAAACTAATATATATTCTTAGAGCAGCATACTTGTATGTGACTAGAAAGAGTGTTTTTCTCTGTGAGGGGACGGGGTTAGAACACAATCCTTCGCCCCTGCATAGCGTCCCGTAAGAGGCGGGTATCCCAGTAATTAGTAGTAGGAGTAGGAGTGGTAGGAGGTTCATCCTCCGACTGGCTCGCGACCACTATCATGTCAAAGACGAACCGCCAAATATCTAATGATGGATGTATCCCGGTTCAATGACATGTAAGACAAGTTTTCCCTATTAACAGTCATCTTTTCCCCAGTATATTGTGGTTCATATGGCGGACTGTCATGGCTACTACATTGTTTCCTTCCATTTGTACACTCTAGGTCGGTACTGCATTTACAACTCCTCTGATGTAGTAGGAGATATCCCTGGGCGAAGGTAATCACTCGCTATCAGATGGTCCTTCTGTTCAACACCAAATAAATCACCGAAAGGATTCAGATGAAAATAAAAATTTTATGTGATTTAACTACTATATAACACAGAAAACACCTGTATCTTATGAAACTGGAAAGAGAAAATTTATAAAAAAAGCTTAATATATGAACGCAATCTCAAATGTACTTCATGAATGCGGAGCACTGATAACGTATAGCACTTCTTCTACGATCTTCTCACGAAAATTAACCAAAAATACATTAAAATTTATATTAAAACAAAAAGAATATATATTTTCAACGTTAAGTAAATTCAATGTTTCTACACAGAAACTTTGAAAGACTTTATAATAAGTGAGCGACGTAAGAATGTTTCTATAAGGATCAACAGGCCATTTCATTCTATAAAAAGCTTAATACGCTAAAAAAAGATCCAAGAATTTTTGCCTTCAGGACATTAATAGGCTACAAGATATTTTACTTTGGAAGTTATAAAACAGGGGCTGAACCTCACTAAGCCAGTGCATTACTCAAAAAAAAGTTGAGAAAAAATTTCAATTTGATAATTAATTGTTGGAAAGTTTTCTTATGAAATTGTCGAAAAAAGGGATCCGATAACCTTTTGTAGATAACTGTCACTTTAGGTTGGTGGTAATAAGGCTTTATGTTTCAGGCAGGATAGTATTAAAAAAAAGGCTCCGTTAATATAATTTCTCCTCTCTCTCTCCCTCTATGTTGAACTACCCTGCTATGTGGCATAAAGCGAGAAGTTACTTATTATAATTTTTAATCTATAGTGTATATTAAAAAAAGAAAAAAAAAAGAAAACAAAAAAGGAAGAAATACAGTAATTATGATTGAAATATATATGAAATAATTTTTGGTTTTACGAGCATATATGTAAATAAAACAGAAAGAACCCCCCATAACCTAATGTCAAGACACTACATTCATCACTTTCCGTCCAAATTCAAGACATTACGTGTTAACTGGTGGAACACAACGCCGCGCTTTGTCTTATCAGACCAAAGAAATGAACATTATATAAATATAATCATTCCCCAAATGGGAATTGAATCCACAACCAATCGCATGTACAGTGAAATGCTATAGAAAATGGCCTCCCTTAAATTGTAGAATAAATAAAAAAATATATATGTATATACATATTTAAAACAAAAAAATAATAATTTAGGCCAAAGTAAGTAAACATCTTAAAAATTGCGACAACAAGCTTTACGCTATAAAATACGATCTGTAACCACTTTGCAATATGCGTAGCGCGTGTTCTCGCATACGCCTTACAGATTCCAGTATGAACAGAGTAAAGTTCAATAGAAAGTTTTGTGAAAGGAATTTATTGAATTTATTTTTTTATGAGGTCAGTCGTGGCGCAGAGATAGGGTGCGACTGTAAACGCGACAGGTTGTGGGTTAGATTCCCACTCCAGGAAATGAAAATATTAAATAATATTTAGTATTTTCATTTCCTCGCTCTGGTAATAAAGCAAAACGCGGCGTTGAGTTCCGCCAGTTAGCAAGCATTACCTTAATTCGGCGGAATGTGGGGAAAGGAATTGTTGAAAGAGAACGGAGTGTCTTAATACTAGGTTCTCAGGTTCCTTCTGCCTACCGCTGTATCCCGTATATAGCATATACGGGATACAGCGTAAAGTTAAAAAAAAATATTGATTATGTAATCAGTTCTAGTAATCGGGCGAAATGCGGATTAAAGCATGAAGCTGTTTATGTGTTTTGGATAGCTATAATGTACAAACATTACTAAATTAATAACATTACTAAAAATGCCCGATGAATTGACAGATGAATTTCTAAGAAGTGATAAGGAGCTATTAGAAGGAATGTGGTAATCAAAATGATGGTGAGTTCATAGATTTTCTCTATCTAGTGTCTACCTCAATATGTCAGATATGTATAGGATTACATACATACATAGATTCACGCTGTATCCCGCATATAGCAGGGTAGGCAGAGGGAACCTGAGAACCCCTAGTGTTAAGACACTCCGTTCCACTTTCCGCTGAATTGAGGCATTGCGTGCTGAGTGGCGGAACTTAACGCTGGATAATAAAGAGGATTAATTGAGTTAATTACAAACAATAAGTGTGTAAAGCCTCGTTTAATTAGGATACAATTGGAAACTATTATATATCTCTGATATATATTACAATATGAAAAAACAATCAAAAAATCATTTAACTCAACCACCACATAAGCCAGAAACAAAATTTCTTTCAAATATTTCCTAGAAACGATTAGATAATACAAAAATATCGTTTTAAAAGACACACGAGGTCTGAATTCTAAAGTGGGGAAGAGCATCGAAAAATAAATACGTTCAAAATATATTTACAAAACCCTGCTGTGCAGAATAAGTTGGGATCAAAAGAATCGGAAAGAGCGACGGAATCATTTGAGGCGGTAAAGTACAGTAATATGATATTGCTGGGCTAAGCCTCAATAGTTTTACTCTATTTTAGTATTATAACTTAGAATTCAACTCTGGTAAAGATTTTATATGGGGTTTTAAAAGATTTTTACTGTTTGTTATATATAAGCTATGTTTGTGTGTTCTATGATATCTAAAATATTTGTTATTTCCGTTTCCGTTGGGATTTCGGGAATTTTATCTTTTAGCGCTCCTCTATACTCCACAAGGAATGTACGTTTCAGATTTCTATTCATTATAGTTTCGGCTGTGTATCGTCTGTCAGTCACTAAGTGACGCAAGTTTTTTAATATATAAATAATAATTGAAATCGGAAGAATCTCATAATAAATTAATTAATTTATTTATTTATTTTATGGTTTTTTTTATTTCTCGTCTTGCCTATTTGTAATAATTATCAATGCATGCTGTGTCTGCATAGAAAAAAATGCAATCGTTTCTACAATAGTTGTAATTTTATAGTTATTTACACGTATACCGATTGTAATTTGTTTTGTGGACCAATAAAAAAATAAAAGAAATAAATAAATTAAATAAATATAGACGCCTATTATGATTACGTTTAGTTCTTTTAAAAAAACCATATCCAAAAAGATATAAAACTTGTAAAAGTAGTGTAACTTATCGTGGTTAATTTGAATTTCAATATTTATAGCTCAGTTATTTGTCTGGCGTACACGTTGAAATTCATGTGTAACATTAAAATCTGTATGACATAGTTGTAAGTAACGTAAACTATTTTAAAAAGAAAAAAATCTAAAAACTTACTCTCAACTTAAGTTAAAATATAACATGGTATTAAATTTTGATGTAAGCAATGAAGGGTTAAATTATTTATCAATAATTTTTTTTACATCTAAAGAAAAAAATATATCAGCATTTTATAAAAAACTACTTTTTTTGTAAAAATATTTATTATGGCTTAACCAGGCCTAAAAACTAACTTTACTAGATACATACATATATACATAGCTTCACGCTGTATCCCTCCTAGAGCAGGGTAGGCAGAGGGAACCTAGTGTTAAGACACTCTGTTCTCCACTTTCCGCCGAATTGAGGCATTGCGTGCTGAGTGGCGGAACTCAACGCCGAGCTTTGCTTTACTAGATATGACATTACATACAGACATACGCGTCATATATCCTCTATATAGTAGTTCCTCTCGCGTACCCGATATTAAATGTTTACGTTCGAACGTTTCCTAGGTAAATGTAAACAATGCTCTATACTGAACACCCTGTGCAACAAGTTTTGCTCGGTTATTTGTAACCTTTAATGTTAAGTACATAAGGTTGAAATTTCTTTGAACATCATATTTCGCCCACTGTATATAGACATAGATTTCTGCCTGATATTTCGTAATCTCTGTATATGTATCCGCATCGTATTCGTATCGATGTCAATACAAAATATATTTTCTATATTTTTGTTCGCAAATAATGACTTTAGGGCATGAAAGTTATTGAAATTATTACAGCTTAATATGGGAAAAGTATTTATATTATTTGTATGAAAATTTTATTATATTTTAAAGGTACAGTGCTAGGATGTCTTGTTTTATTTATTATGGTTATAAGGATAGTTAAATTCGTAAATTTTTAATCCTGTTACATTAGAAAAAGTACATTAAATTATACTAAAATTTAAACCAAATTATTCATATTTAGATATTTTTTAAAAGAATTCATCGTCTATGTTTTTTTTTTCTTTATATCGGAAAAAATTGAAATGTTTCGTTTTCCCCCAAAATCAGACACGAAAGAAAAGTATTTTTTTAAATATAAACATTAACCTCACAAGCACTATAAAAACGTCAAAAACTTAACTAGTTTCTGATATACAATATTAAAACACCTTAACAATTAACCCTTCAACTGCGCACCCAATACAATATTGACCCAACAATTTCTCAATCCTTACAGTATCTTACGTCAGATATCAATTTTAAGCATCACTAAACATCGATAATTGATGGATCCTATACAAATATTTGCTATCAGGATAGTATGTACTTACAAAATGTCCGAACATATTAATTTTGGCGTGAAAGTTTATATAATTCGCTC
Source organism: Philaethria dido (assembly GCA_033558755.1). Lineage (NCBI taxonomy): Eukaryota > Metazoa > Arthropoda > Insecta > Lepidoptera > Nymphalidae > Philaethria > Philaethria dido. Next base: position 47,875 of record JAKGSA010000822.1, read on the forward strand.
TGTTCAATTAAACCCGAGGCGCGATACAGCATAATCTTGTTTACTTATGTTGAGTAAGTTGCCGAGTGAATTGTGTGTGATTTAGACCACTACAGCCTAAAGCGTTATAACCACATATTTAAGTGCTTACATACGAAATTGGAATTTAAATTTTCTATAAGCAATGGAATGGTTGTGAGTTCAAATCAGTGAATATGTTTATGAGAAACATATATGAATAATGTGTGTTTATTTATTTTTCAGGATAGAGTGGAAAAAAAGGGAGAAACTCTACACTAAAATAAAAACAAATTAAAGTTGTCGTAAGCCTACATGATAGTGTAAAGCTATCGCAGTAAAACAGTGCCTGACCGTAACCTTGACGGATGTGGACTCAGTGCCCACTCGGGGGAATGATTGTTGTTTTTTGACAAGTTTTCACTCTGGTGAGATAAAACATAACATTAAGTTCTACCACTCAACACACAATGTTCAAATCAATTTCAGGTGGAAAGCAGAAAACAGTCTGACTCTAGGTTCCTTAGGCCCTGCTACACTGAAACGAAGCTCAAAATGTGTATATGTACCCAGATGTATGCAATTACATCTGGGAAGGAATATAACATTGGAAAACTTTGGAAAACGGTGTGCTTCAACACTGATTAAACATATTCAATACGTTTTAATAATTCTTACGTCAAAAGAATTTATGTGTGATTTAGACCCATGGAGCCCAAGTGAAGCTGTTAAGTGTTAACATACGAAATAGCAATTTAAAGAATTAATTATTAATGATATGAATTTTAATCATTGTGTGAGAGGCTCGGTGTAATAATTTCTAATTGAATTATTTTCTATATTAGGTCTTCAAGTGTTTAAAGATCCTTTTTGGTAAAACATATTATTTGGTAAATGTATATGATTATAAACTTGTCGTTGCTTTCAAGAATTTTTTTAAGCATATATTATTAAATAAATATAATAAAAAACTAAAAGCGCAACTCGCTTAAATTACGACAAGTAATAGAGAATAAAATGTCTTAACACTAGGTTTCTCTATCTACCCTGGTATGGAAAAAAAATTGTAGCAAAAAAAAAACTAAAATAATTTAATAGATTTCACGATGTAAAGTAAATTACATTATTTATGCTTCTAAAAAAAGATCAATCAATGTTGGTTGAGATTATGTTTAAATTGATTAGAGTGAAAAAAAAACCATTGAAAAATTTCACTTAGTTTTCTAATTAAAATAATGAACTTTTATTAGCTGCATGTATTTTAAAGCAGGTATAGAGACCCGTGAAATTTTAGACTGGCGACCTAGGCAGGGTAAAAGAAACGTGGGACGAAAGCCGACACGATGAAGCGACGATCTTGTCAAAACGATGAGCCAAAATTGGATTAGAAGAGCACACGACCGAAAAGATCCAATCCAAGAAGAAATCCAATGAGACCTATACCCAATAATGGGTCATTAATGGTTGACAGAGAAGAAGAAGATGATAGAGTTTTCTATATTTCTATAATTCAACACCGTGCTTTATCTTATCAAAGCGGGGACGTGAAAATATATAATTTCCTCAAAAATCGAACCCTCAACCACTCACGTTTACAGTCTGACGCTGTACCACTGTACCAAGAAAGAAAGCCTCAAAATGTTTGCCATGCGAAGTATGCATTCTTAATTTATAAACTTATTCACGCTTATTTTAACCTCTAATAAACCATATCCCCAAATTCCACCTAAATTTCTTTTCGTTTGTCATTTATAAGAAGTCAAATAAACGATTTGTATCTATTAGTAATTCAATATCGATTAACAGTTAATCTCAATTTGTGTCCAAAGACAACTAAATTGTTTGGATTGGTGGAATAAAGGTCTGAGTAAAGAACATCAGTTTAGGTGTGGATATAACGTGACTGATTGTCGTATAAGATTTATTATGTTTTTGTACTGCTTAATGATTATAATGAAAAATATCCTAAGTTTTTTTTTCAGCTTCACGCTTACAAGAGTAATAAGACAGAACTAGGTTCTATTAAGATACTATTTTTTTTTCTTTGAACTGGAGAAATCCCACGTTTGAGTGGCGGAACTACTTACGTGTTCTTTAAATTGACTAAGGAAAGTGAGTGTAGAGATAAATCACTCCTTTACCTAATTGAGTTTTTTAAAAACTACAAAAATTTTTTTAAAATAAGTCTCTTTTGAACCTACTATTATGTACAATGGATCGATATAAATGACGAAGAATAAATGACTACTAATATTGTAAATTAGAAAGTTTGGGAGAATGGATGTTTTTTATTATTTTCGTAAAAAACACTGGATGAATCTAGATGAAACTTTATAGGAATATAGTTTATAAATCAGAATAACACCTACTCGGCATAATATAACGATAAGTTTTAAATATATAATAAATATAGTATGTTAATATATACAAGTAAGATTGATAAAAGAAAGTAGCTTATATGCTATGATCTACGGTTTTCACTTTGACTCTAGCACTCCAGTGGGACTAACAATATCTTGATACAGAAAACTCTACATGTCATACTAAAATCCATTGGCCATAATTTTAAAAGCATTCCCTAGTTTTTAATACAAGCTTAGAAGCAATTTTAAATTTCAATCATGTTAAAAACTGAAAAGATTGATGTATAGGACTTTAATTGGGAGATAGAGCTTCTTTAATTATGCCATTTTTTAAGGTTTCTTTAGGAAAATGTAAAATAGTGTATTTGAATAAGATTTTTCTTCAAAAATAAAGAATATTAACTGAAATTTTGAAATTGTCATTCAGTTGGAAAATATCTTACTCTACATTTAGCACATATCGTTTCCCGGTTATATTGGGTTTATATTATTTGGCTTCCTCATTCACTCTAGTAAAATTATTATGCAGTTTTTACGTACCTACGTCGTAAAATAAAAAAATGCCTTCAATGAATTTGAAGAAATTTAACTTTTAATTGATCAGAAAGCAACGAGTAAGAAATCATGTCCTGTGCATTTTTTAGTGGCAGAACTCAACACTGTGCCATTACCAGAACGAGAAAATGAAAATAATTAAAATATATAAATGAAAATAATTACATTATGTTACTTAATGGAATTCAAACCCGCAACCTATCGCTTTTATAGTCTGATACTACACCACTGTGTATATAGATATATATAAAGAAACTGTACATAATTCTAAAACCTAATTACTAAGAACTCTACAAAAATACATCAACCAGTAAAATTAAGGTCTCTCATCTTCTATCTTATGTAAGAAAATTACAAATTTCACCTAAAATAAAGTTTCCAAGCAACTGTGGAGTTTGCCATATAAACCGAGTCATTGGCCTCATCGCTACTATGCCACGCTAAATAGCGTAGAGAGAAAGTGCATCTATCTGACGGTAAAAATTTATGAACTGAAACGGTTAGAATTTCTTGAAACTATCGAATAAGTTGTTTGAGATAATATTTTTAGATAGTTTGTTTATTTTGCTATGTTTGCTTGTGATATATGTAGGACGCCTGTCGTGGCGCAGAGGCTCAAGCGAGCGACTGTAATCGCTACAGGTTGTGGGTGCAATTCCCACTCCAGGAAATAGATTTTTTATTTTATGGGTTTGGCAACAAGGCAAAGCGCGGTGATGAATTCCGCCACTCAGCACGCAATGGCTCAATTCGGTGGAAAGTGGGGAACGGATTGTCTTAACACTAGGTTCTCAGGTTCCCTCTTTATACCCACGGGATACAGCGTGTAGCTATGTATGTATATATGTAGGAGGTTATCGTGATAAATTGGAACAGCGTCTAACCGTAAATATGATAATTGTGGGTTCGATTTGCAGTTAGGGGATCATTATATTTAAATTATTTTTATTGTTCCGCTCTAGTAATATAAAGGACGGCGTAGAGTTATGTCACTCGATATGCAATGTCCTAAATTTTGTCAGAAAATGGAGAACGGAGTGTCTTTACACTAGGTTCTATTTGAATTTTAGGTTAGGATGAGAAAAGTATTTATTTAAAATTTAACGTAACCAGATTTGAATGTGTGCTTCTTGGAAACCATACAAAAGTGGGGAGGCTTAATTCCCCTACATTTCAATTTTTATGTATTTTCTATATATATTGTGTTAATATTTCCATTATTATTTGAATTACAAAAATTGTTATATTTCTATCTTAGTTATTTAAGCTTAAATTTTAAAAAAATCTTTACAATCTCAAAAATTATCACTTCCTTTTAAACAATATTACTATATGCCCTATAAAGTAAAGCAAGTACCTCAGTTGTAGCTTTCGTTTAAAGTTTAATTAAATTAGAGCAACGCTAGAGTGCATATCTGAATAGCCTCTTAAGGTCAAGGAATTCATACTTGCTTTTGATATGTTGGCAAGTGAGTGGACTGCTACGAAAATTAATTTATTAAATTTACTAAATCGATGTTTCTTGTAGAACTATATATAGAAGAATTATAACTATATTCATATAAGAGATGTGAATAGATTGATAAGTGTCATTTTATTATACCTTACGATATGCACTGTTTTTTAAATATTAATAAATTTATATAGCAGCTTAATACTTTATGCCGTATATAATAGGGTAGTTAGAGATAACATAGTGTCAAGACACTCCTTTGCCGCTTTGAACTCGAGTTCAAGACATTCCAAGTTAAGTGGTGAAACTCTACGCTGTGTGTTTTTTAAATAAATGTATATAAATTACTAAATCAAAATTTTTCAAGCAAATTAAACATTTTCACATACAAAAAGAATTCAAATTATAAATATAATTAATATACAAAACTTAAGCTCATCAATCCACAACCTCAACAAACTGTCTCTACCCTACACCATGATGGTCTTAAGCCTCCCTCATTTCTTTATTATTAAAAATAAACACAAACACCGAATATCTTTCGCTGGCAATGCGTAGCCTATTTCCAATTTGCGTCTATCAATCAAGTGCAATCCTGTTGAGTGGATTACGCGTAAATGAAATTTGCATAGCCGATGCCGTAGCGACTCTACATTTGTAGCCGATATTCACGCTAGTCTTGTTTGTGGACGGAATGACACCTACCAGTGGCTAATCGTTGTCAACGCTTCAATAGGTTTGTTTTAGGGAGGTCAGAGAAACCCTAGTGTTAAAACACTCCGTTCTCCACTTTTGAGATTGAAATTTGTGTACCAGTGGCCACCGGTAAGTATCATTCCGTCGACAAACAAGACAAGCGCGAATGTTCCCTATGTCGTTTTATCGTTACATCATAAAAAAGTTTCACTTACAAAAGTAGAGAATATTTATAAGAAGTTTCTCACTCTCCGCTCTGATAAGACAAAGTACAACGTTGAGTTCCATCACTCAGCACGCAATGTTTATTTTTTGTTCATATAACAGGGTAGGCAGAGGGAACCAAGGACCCTAGTGTTAAGACACTCCGTTTTCTTTTCACATTTCCGTTCCCCACTTTCCGCCGAATTGAGGCATTTCGTGCGGAGTGGTGAAACTCAACGCTTGCCTTATTACAAAACCCAGGAAGAGAAAATACTAACTTTTTACATTTCCTGAAGTGGGAATCGAACCCACAACCTGTCGTAGTTAAAGTGGCACGCTTGTGCCATTGCGCCACGATAGAGGTTAAATATATAATATGAAAATAATTTTAATATAGTCATTACCTCGAATGGGAATTGAATTCGCGACAATTGCGTTTATATACTACCCTGCTTTATGAAAAAGTGGTATTTTATGTATATTTCATCACATTATTTCTCAACATTAATATATATATATATATATATATATATAATATAATTTTATGAAATAACTTTGCAGTTTACTCAAAAGTTGTTTTAGTTGCGTAAACGCGTAATATAACGTGTTCAAATAAGCCACGCTATCTGTTTTCGCTTGCTCTGTGGGAAGTTGAATTTGTCTTAGTTTATATAATATTAGTTAGCTTATACGCTGATATTAGATTCTAATAAAATGTTGTTTAACGTTTGTTCTTGTATGCGTTTATTATTTTTTATTTATTTTTCACTTTTAGGTAGAGCTTCATTGCTTCATTCGGCCGAATTGAGGTATTGCGTGCTGAGTAGCGGAACTCAATGCCGTGCTTTACCTTGTTACCGAACCTAACTGGAAATGGAATTGATGGAAACGGAATGGATGAAAATGGAAATGTTGAAAATGAAAAAATCCATTTCCTGGAGTAGGAATCGAACCCACAACCTGTCGCGCTTACAGTCGCACGCTTGTGCTTCTGCGCCATGAACGGCGTTACTTATTCTTTTATGCTATCCAAATCTATATTTTTTTATATTTTTATTTATACATAGCCTATAAACATACATAGATACTCGAATTTTATTATTATTATTATAGAATTGATAAAATAGATTGATACGTTCTCGATATATGACTACGTACATTCGTGTCAAATTCACAGCGTGGTCCAATTAAAATTATAATTGACTTCCACTGGGGCGAAACTTGTTCGTGTAATGAAATGAAATTAGATATACTTTAATGTTTCTTTATTTATCACCTAAATTAAATGGATAGAAAGAGAGTCTAGTGATGAGTCACTCCTTTTTCATTTTTGCTTTATTTTGGCCAAAATACACTTTTTTTTGGAAATAAGAGATGTATTATTCAAAATAACTAAATCTAGTCAGTAGTTTTACGTAAAAAACGTTAAGTAGCTTTTGTAATAAATATTTATCTATTGTCTGTAACACCTGTCGTGGCGCAGAGGCACAAGCGTGCGACTGTAAACGCGACAAGTTGTGGGTTCGATTCCCACTCCAGAAAATGTAAAATTTAGTATTGTCATTTCTTGGGTTTGGTAACAAGGTAAAACGCGGCGTAGAGTTCCGCCACTCAACACGTAATGTCTCAATTTGGCGGAAAGTGGGGAACGGAAATGTTGAAAGAGAATAAAGTGTCTTAACACTAGGTTCTCAGGTTCCCTTTGCCTACCCTGCAATGTGCGGGATACAGCGTGAAGCTAAAAAAAAGAATACAATAATAAAAGTACATTTCGTTCTCCACTAAGAATTTCAATTCACAATCACTATTACGACTGTTTGTTTGAAAACAAAAAACAAACTGCTTCACGCTTTACCCCGCATAGTAGGGTTAAAGAGGATGTAGTCAAGACACTCCGTTCACCGTTTTCCCTTCAAACTCAAGGCATACAACATTTTTTTTTACTTCACGCTGTATCCCGCATATAGCAGGGTAGGCAGAGGGAACCTGAGAACCTAGTGTTAAGACACTCCGTTCTCTTTCAACAAATCCGTTCCCCACTTTCCGCCAGATTGAGGCATTGCGTGTTGAGTGGCGGAACTCAACGCCGCGCTTGGCCTTGTTACCAAACCCAGAAAATGAAATTATTTCATTTCCTGGAGTGGGAATCGGACCACAACCTGTCACTTTACAGTCGCACGTTAGTGCCTTTGCGCCACGACAGGCATAACACTTGCTCCTAATTTTATAAACAACATGGAAAAAGGACTAAATAGCTTCCAATATCGTCAAATGGGAGAATTTCAACTAAGATATCACGCATCCAATCGTGTAAAAAGGTCGTAGTAGT
>JAKGSA010000822.1:70484-95933 GCA_033558755.1 Philaethria dido
TGCGGCGTTGAGTTTCTAGTCAACATGCCTCGAATTTGTGCGGTAAGCTGAGAACGAAAATTACTGACACTATACTCTCTCTACCTTCTAAGAAGCTTTTTTTTTAATTAAACAGGGACATTCCCTTTAATAGGTATCGAACCCGCACTCGTCAAAGTTTCTTAGTAAATATTTTCTTTAAACAAGTATTTTACAACATATTGACATTTCACGTAATATATACAGAAGAGAAACTTCGCCGTCCATCGTGAAAGTTTCAGAGGAAATTTGATCAGACCGTGATCAAAGTACAGGATATACCGTTAAAATATTTTTAGTCGGCAACATAATTTTATATATTAAATAAATTATTTTGTTAACGCTCCATCCTGTTGTAAAGTAAATAAGATAAAAAAGAAAAGAAAATCGATTTCAAACAAAATATACTAAAAAGTAAAGTTATTACGAATAACTCAAAAACAACACGTCAGATTTTAACTAAATTTGAATGGGACCTCATCAAAAGCATTAGTTATCTGATAAAAGTAGAATCATCATCAGTTCACCCAGTAAAAAGTAGTACCTCCACATTATTTTGAAATTAGTTAAAAATGATAGATTTTAACTTTAATTTAAGTTTCTACCCTAAATTGGTTTCTTAGAAACTGCGCCATCGTGGCAAAGATAATAGACTGACCCACGATGATTGTCCGCTTTAAGTGGCAGTGGCGGAACTCAACTCCGCTTTATATAACTAAGCAAAGAAATGAATTTAAATTCAATATAATCTTTCTTCTAAGAGGGAATCCAACCTACAACCGATCGTGTTTACAGTCAAACACTACCCCACTGCGTTACGATGGCCTCGTACTTATTTTAATTAACTTCACGCTGCATCCCGCATATAGAAGGGTAGGTAGAGGGAACCTAGTGTTAAGACACTCCGTTTTCTTACAACAATTCCGTTCCCCACTCTCCGCCGAATTGAGCCTCGAGCAGAATTGAAAGAACGATGGCTTCTCTCTCTCTTTATATATTTCTGCTAACATTATAAATGTAAGTTTGTTTTTTACGCTTTTACGCCAAAATTACTGAACTGTTTATCATAAAGTTTTGTACACATATTCCTAGACGTCTTAAAAAGGTTATTATAGAATACTTTATTTTTGGCACATGATTGTTCTTAAAAAACTTGAAAATTATAACATATACGCTTTATACTCTATAGTATATAGTGTAGACTATCATTGACCACACGAGCAAAGCCGCTTGTAAGAGCTAGTGTATATATAGTATAGTGTATATATACATGGGTAACATATAGCCTAAAGTTCTACATACATTTTACATACAACGTATATATAACAATCAAACAGACGTACAGGAAATTACGATTGGCGAGTTCATTATTACCGTGGTTTCACGGATGGAGGGACAGAGAGGTAATCGGGTTATTTGCGTACAAGCGTACGTTTGACGCTCAGTGCTTGACACGCCTCGAAAATGACAAGGAATTTGGTGACGATCACGTAATATGGTATAGATTTTAGTACTATAGTATATATGACAACAATAAGGATTTTAACAAAGAAGAAAACTGACTTCAAATAAACTGCATCATATATAATAATTACATACGCCTGTCGTGGCGCAGAGGCACAAGCGTGCGACTGTAAATGCGACAGGTTGTGGGTTCGATTCCCACTACAGGATATGGAATTTTACATTTCCTGGGTTTGGTAGCAAGGCAAAGCGTGGCGTTGAGTTCCGCCACTCAGCACGCAAACGCAATTCGGTGGTAAATGGGAAACGGAGTGCCTTAACACATGTTCCCTCTTCTTACCCTGCTGTATGCGGGAATACAGTGTGAAGCTATGTATGTGTATATAAAAATTACTCGGCAGATCTAGGCTAAATTAAAATTGGACGACATCAAAACTACTAGCTATCAAATATAAAATATCATCAAAATTGATTTACCAAGTAAATAATAAAAAATACAGTCGAATTGTCCTCCACTGTTTTGAAGTCGGTAAAAAAGAAATGATTACACAATTTCTTCTAAGACAATTCCTATTACACGAACACACATTTCAAAAGCTAACATTCAACGCATAAATATAATAGGATAAAGCGATATTGAATGAAATTACCGGTAAAACACCGGCACACTTAAGCTGCGTCCAAGACGATGAGTCCTACGTACACTGGTGTAAGTGCAAAAGCACCACTTTATCGGACTACCATTTAAAGGTTCCTAAGGTTGTATGTTTTTCTTTATTCTTCTTCTTCAGCCTCAGGCTGTATTCCGCACATAGCAGGGTAGGCAGAGGGTACCTGAGAACCTAGTGTTAAGAACGGAGTGCCGTTCTATTAAAAAATTCGTTCTATCATTATTACAAATATATACATGTATGTAGTTTCACGCTGTATCCCGCATATTGCAAAGTAGACAGAGGGAACCTAGTGTTAAGTCACTCCGCTCCTTAATTCCATTTCCTGCAGTGAGAATTGAACCCACAACCTGTCACTTTACAGACGCACGACAGGCATTCTATTATTGTTCAAAGTTTTCCTTATTTAAAATATTAATTTATTTCAATTAATGATAAAATTACAATCTTAGGACTTTTTAAATGACTCCCCTGTAAAATTGTGTTTTTGCACTTGTACCAGTGTACATAGGGCCCATCGATGAAAGGTCTAAAAATTCGATTCTTACGGTCGCTATAACGAAGCGCGTCACGTACAAACGTAACGTAGGCCCGATAAATGATTATTGCTATGAAAATAGTAGTTTCCAAACCACTGAAAGGTAGAAAGCTACTTGAGTGAAAGGTTGAAGTGGAGTATGAAATGTTCTGGAAGGGACAAAGGGAAACCAAAAAAATCTTGAATTTTGATCTTTGATTTTCGTATCTGTATCAGGTTGATAACTAGATTTATAAATAATAAAATAAATAATAATAAGCATTGTATTACTTATATTAAGCAAAAATAATTAAATATTTAAATTTTTAACAAACCAATACATTTGGTAAATGAGAATTTAAACAAATAAAAAAAAAGTAAAAAAGAAATGAATATAAGATAATTAAAACTTAAAAATACCTGCAATGAAAGTATGCATTTTTGATTTATATAGTATATTGCCACCTTTTATTAGATGCAACAAAAATATCCTTTTTAACCGATTTCAATAAATAGTGATTATCAATTCGACTGTATTTTGTATTAATTAGTTATCATTTATTTGTTAAGATGTGGTAAGTAATTTTTAAGCTGTAATAATAATTTTACTTTTAAATGCATTTTCTTTGAAGTCTGTTTTTATAAAAATCTTCATTCTCCTTATATATACTTACATATTATAGATACTTACAAGAGAATTGAACCCACACTTATCATTTAGACAACTTAATACTAGAACCAAAATGTAATTCACAATTATTATATCAAATGAAATGCAATTCGGAACATAGATCAAAACGCCTCACAGTAATCTGAGCGTGGCGCCACAAGTTAAACTTGTCAGTTCATGCATATAATGAAATTCAATAACGTCTAAAGACAACGGCCAATTAAATCTACTTGAAGACAGTAGTAAGACGTCTAACGTCTAACTAACATTCATTTTATGCTAATTTTCTTATAAAGTGAGGTTATTGTGGGACAGCGTTTGATTGTAAAGGCAAGTGGTTGCGGGTTCGAAACTCGAGAGAATGATACTATTTAAAATTAGTTTCCTATCTCCACTCTAGTAGGACAAAGCGCGGTGTTGAGTTCCACCACGTCATATTTGAAATTATTTTCGTTGTCTTGCTCATTGCTTACAGAAAACTCGGCGTCAACGCTGAGTGTCGACGTGCCGAGCAGCGAAACTTAATTTTAATTAAGCGTAGACGTTAAGAGCGTCTAAGTATAAACGCAATTGGTTGCAGGTTCGATTCTCTCTGGGGAGAATGATAATATTTAAAATTATTTTTGTTTCGCCGCTCTGGTAAAACAAAGCATGGCTTTATCTTCCACCACTTAGCACGTCATGTCTCGAGTTCCGGCGGAAACTAGTAAACGGAGTGTCTTAACACTAAGTTCTCTACCTACCCTGCTATACAGAAAAAAAGCGTGAAATTACATTAAAAAATCAAAAATATTTTCATAAGTGAAACATCCAGTGACTCTACATCCAAAAACTTAAATAATAAAAACCTTGGGTTAAACAATTGTCGTCTTATTATGATAATGGCGTCATATAGAAAATGTAACGGTTTTATCTCCGTGAATATTGCCTACTGGCTGTTATCAAATGCTGTTACCATTGCACGTGATGGTAGCAAGTTCGAATTTTGAGAGGCATTTAAATGATTTATGACTTTTATATTTGTTATTCTAAGCTTTTCACTTTCCGCTTTTATTCACTTTCCGCTCGAATTCAAAACAATACATGTTGAATGGCGGAACTCTACGTAGCGTTTTGTCTTATCAGGACGGAGGCTTAATATTATAATTTAAATATAATAATTACACCGAGTGGAAATCGAACCCACAATTACTCGCATTTACAGCTGACGTTTTCCCATTAAGCCTTATAACTGACTCTTGTTAGAAGTCCCCTATACTTTCTAAAGAGCTAAATGCCTCAGGCACAGACACTAAGAGAAAATTTCTCGAATATTTTTTTCCAAAAAATAGGAAAAAATGCAATTTTAGGTTTCATAGTCCACGTAAACGACGCCACAGAATATAGCTAGTCTAATAAAAAAAACAGAAAACACCTGTTTATAGGTATAAAGATAATAAGAAAGACATATATTATACTTTATTAAAGACAAGTACGTTAGCCATAAAACATACACGTTCATAAAAAGGCCTAAACTTTGCCAACGTATGAAGAAAATAAAGAATGAAATAGTTTATCGTTTTTTGTAACAAATGACCTTAAATTGAGCTATATTTTTTATTAACTCATCTATCTTTATTATTAGAATTATTTACGCTATCATGGCACAGTGGATAAGCAGACTGTAATAATTGTGGGTTCCGAGGAATAAATATATGTACTTAAAAAAATTGAATTTCCCCACTCTGGTGAGAAAAACACGATGTTAAGTTCCACCACTCAAGAGAAGAAATTCCTTAGAAATCCATGGATTCATCATGCTTGTGCCCATCGCGTTGCAGAGAGAGGAGTTTGGGAGTGCCTGGGACTAACACCTTCACTGTCTGACTTCATTACTATGCGAAATGGAGCGAGATTTTTCCGTTCTTGTAAGTCAATGTGCAGCGTTGAGTTTCGCAACTCATTACACAATGTTTCCATGTTGGGTTCAAAGTGGAGAACGGAGTGTTAAAACAATAGGTTTTTTGTCACTCTTTTATTACTAAAGCCTATGTTGATACTCCACTCTTAAAATCAATGTAGAGCAAAATGTCATACAAATAACATGTCAAACTAAAATTATTTGCTGATTATAATGACAGTTTGCGGACAAACTAGTCAAGTTCTATCATCTGTGAATTTTATCTCATAAATATGCGATTGAGTTGCTCGGCGTCCGCACTTTTCTCTTCATTATTCATTATATATATAGGATATTTTATAATATTTTGTAAATTTAAGGCTATAAATATATTTAATATTAAAGTGCTTTCACTTTAGTAAAAATATTACTTTAAAATCGTTGAAATTTGAATCACAATGTAACGAAAATGCGTCACTTTAAAGAAACAATCACATAAATGTATAGGATTAAGTCAAAGGGAAATAAAATATAAAACAGATTTCCAAAGACTATATCAAAATTAAAAACACGGCGTTGAGTTTCACTATTAACATGAAATGTTTTGATTTTTTGATTTTGATTTCGAACTGTAAGGGTAATACAGAGTGTTATGACACTAATTATTTCTGATTTCTTTTTTAGCTTCACGCTGGAGGGAAAGCAGAGGGAACCTAGAGAACGAGATAAGACACTCCGTTGCCCATGTTCCGCAGAATTGAGGCATTGCGTGCTGAGTAGCGGAACTCAACGCCATGCTTTACCTTATTACCAAACCCAGGAAAATGAAAATACTAAGCTTTTACATTTCCTAGAGTGGGCATCGAATCCACAACCTGTCGGGTTTACAGTCGCACACACGCTTACGCCTGTGCACTACAACAAGATCTCTGATTTCTTTGCTCTTTTGCGATTATTTTAAAAAAAAAGAAAGAGATATATATATAAACTCTATTCTATATCTCTACATAGAGACATAGAGCTTCATAGAAATAAAAGGCAGCGTCGTCTATAACTCGCGTCATATCAATAAAACTTGCAGTCGTGAAATTGTACAAGAATGTCGTGTCACGTCGAAGTGTTGAGTTCTTAGACGGTTCTGTCAAACTTTGTACGGCTCAAGTCACTAGTTACGAATGTTTAATAGTATGATAGTAAATTCAAACATAATAAATGATGAGGCAGAATTTATATGGACATAAAGGTGGAAAATTTATTACTTGCTACTGTCCTATGTACACTAGTACAAGTGCAAAAGCAAATCTTTACAGGGTCTACTACAGGTCTTTATATGATCACAGAACTAAATAACTAACTAATTACTATTTAACTAAATGGTCAGAGAGAGAAAACAGAGTGTTTTTTTTTAACTTTACGCTGTATCCCGCATATAGCGGGGTAGGCAGAGGAAACCAGACAACCTAGTGTTAAGACACTCCGTTCTCTTTCAACATTTCCGTTCCCCACTTTCGCCTGCCGTGGCGCAGAGGCTCAAGCGTGCGACTGTAAACGCGTCAGGTTGTAGGTTCGATTCCCACTCCAGGAAATGTAAAATTTAGTATTTTCAATTCTTGGGTTTGGTAACAAGGCAAAGCGCGGCGTTGAGTTCCGCCACTCAATACACAATGCCTCAATTTGGCGGAAAGTGGGGAATGGAAAACAGAATGTTTTAACACTAGAAATTCTACTAAATGTGTAAAGAATGTACAAAAAAAGTGCATTTCAGTCGCGTCTGCCTTTCGCGTACACCATATTGCACCAAACGTTGACTACAACGATTCCTTTGACTCACTGTGAACTATTCACTAAGTACCTTTGGAGAATTGTTCGCCTGTCGCCTATTACCGTTTGAGAGACAGTTTTGAGAAGCCACTTATCCAGGCTCCATACGTAAAGCAGGTACAAAACTACAATCCAGCTTTGTTTCATATTTTAAATGTTTTGGTGGAAATTGTAATAGTTGTTAAAACTATTTTAATACTGGTTTTCGTGTAATTTGTTATTATGTTTTAAGCCTGTCGTGGCGCAGAGGCACAAGCGTGCGACTGTAAGCGTGACAGGTTGTGGGTTCGATTCCCACTCCAGGAAATGTAACATTTAGTATTTTCATTTCTTGGGTTTGGTAACAAGGCAAAGCGCGGCGTTAAGTTCCGCCTCTCAACACGCTATGCCTCAATTCGGCGGAAAGTGGGGAACGAAATTGTTGAAAGAGAATGGAGTGTCTTAACACTAGGTTCTCTGGTTCCCTCTGCCTACAGCGTGAAGTTAAAAAAAAAAATGTTTTAAGTTTTTTAATATTTTTGGTCAGGATGAAATGTGATGTTCAGTTTCATTGTAAAGAATAAAGTGTATTAACATTATATTCTCTTTGTCTACCCAGTTATGTCTTCTTTTTGAAACACACAGCGTTGGATCTTCTTTCTAGGCGAAAAATTGGAAACGAATTCTGTACTGTAAACGTAATATGGCATTTTGATTTGCCGTAAACTACCCAAGGATCCTATATGCTAAATTTTTCTATGGCAGTTTTGCCTGCACGCTGTCTCTCTGATTGTAGGTTCGATACCCACTCAGGGCAATTATTGTATATAAATTATTTTCATATTACTACTCTAGTAAAATGAAATATATCATTGAGTATTGCCACTCATAACATAATGTATTGAATTCGTGTAGAAAACGGCGAGCGGAGTGTCTTAACACTAGATATACTCTGACTACCCTTCTATGCGGGGTGAAGCTTTATAAATGTTTATAGATTATCTATAGATTGCGAATGTCATTTCAAGCTAGATTTTAGTTCCATAATGGAAATAGTATAAGCGTCTAACATTCTAGAGATGAGAGCTATGTATGTATGATGTACTTGCTTTTGGCTTTGTAGTTCAAGCGTAATCGAGTACTGTAGCCGAAATTTTGCATGAAAGGTTGATAAAATGTATGTGTTTTAAGTAAAATGATTTTCTTTTTTAAGTTTCATAGTTTTTTCTATATTGATATACTGTCCTGATGGACAGTCACAGAATGTAGTGCTAAGACACTCCGTTCTCCACTTTCTGCCAGAAATATAAATATTATGTATAGAGTGACTGAACTCAACGTCGTGCTTTTTGACCAGAGCAAAAGTTAGAATTGTAAATAAGTTAAATACAAAAATTCAACCAAGTTGATAATCGAACCTATTATAATGTTTACATTGCTTTCTTTCTGCTCCACATAAAGATACTCCGCTTTCCGCTTCCGGTTGGATTCAAGACATTACACAAAATTGTAGAACGGAATATTTTGACACTAGTCTCACTATCTAGCCTGCAAAAGAAAAAAAGCTGCATACCGCGTAAATAAATAAAATAAATCATTGAAAATTTTCAAAAATTGAATTGTCACAAATAGCAGGTGTTTCCGCGCCAGCCTTACTTAAAGGCGTGTCCAGCCAATTTCGCTGAGAGCCACTTCAAAGCCGAGGTGGGAATGACGTTCGAAGTACCACGAAATTTATCGAGCGAACGTGTGAAAATGCTTTAATAAAAACATCATCGTATACTGACATATTGCATTTAGCTTTTAATGTCGATGTGGGATGGTAAATATATATGAGAGGTAAAAGTTATAATATTAGCAGCTCTGATGAAATGTAAAATACATGTTGCCATAGAAACGTGTAGATAGATATTTTATATTTAGTGCAGCCTATTTTATATTATATAACGCTATGAGAGTTATAATAAATATTAAAGTTTGTAATATTAGCAACTCTGCTGACGCGGCAATTTGCGTTGGCACAGCGACGCGACGACATGAAGATACCCAAATGTTATCTTACTTCCCTTTCAGGCAATATTTTTCATTAGACTAGCTTTATAGGGTCAAATTATTCTATTGTCACCTGATTTATATTTGATAGGTTTTGTATTGATATAAGATTGAGAACAACGTGGCGCAGCGTGACGTATAAAGTTAAATTTGGTGAATGCGGATGGACAGTAAAGAATGGAGTATCTTAACACTTTGTTCTCTCTACCTATCCTATTAAGTGGTAAAGAATTAGAAGTAAATATTCTGCTTCTTAAATTTTAACATATTGTTACTTATTTGTATGAACATTATTGCACGCTGTATCCCGCATATAGCTATAGGTATGCGTAGACAGAGGGAACCTGAGAACCTAGTGTTAAGACACTCTGTTCTCTTTCAACAAATTCGTTCCCCACTTTATATTTTTTTAGAAAACGAATATATTTACAGATCGACCTAATAAAAGCATATTAATAAGAAATTCATTTGAACGCTTCACAAAATACAATTGAACGTAATAACATAGCCTCATAATATCGATAATAAAATTTTTATTCCACCCAAAAACAAACATAACAATTTTATTACAGTAAAGTAATAAGGAACTTTTCATTTTGAAGTATTTCCAGCAATTGATTGTTCCAATGAACACTTGTTACCGAAAACGGGACGGAAAAACATGCTTATATGATTTTTTCTTTCATTTCACGCTGTATCCCGCACATAGCAGGATAGGTAGAGGGAGACTGAGAAATTAATGTTGCCCACTATCCACAGAATTGAGGCATTGCGTACTGAGTGGTGGAACTCAAAGCCGCGCTTTGCCTTGTTACCGACGAGGAAATACTAAATATTATTTAATATTTTCATTTCCTGAAGTGGGAATCGAACCCACAACCTGTCGCGTTTACAATCGCTTATGCCTTTGCGCCACGACAGGCCTCTTACTTGGTAATATTCATTATTTGCCATCCATGCCTTTATTCGCACAGAATGTTTATGAAATATTGTGTATTACAGCTTATATTACGTTACATATTGGCGTCTAATAGTAATAAAGTTTGAAGGGTTTCTGTATGATGAATTTCTTTTTATGAGATACTAGCTTTTGAGCACGGTTTTACTTGCGATAAAACTATATTTTTCATATATTATAGAATTTATGTTATATGATGTATAAGAAAAAAATTGCCAAAAACCATTGTGGTGTAGTGGAAAAGCGTCTGAATATAAATGCGGTTGGTTGTGAGTTTGATTCCTACTTGGGGGAACGATTATATTTAGAGTATTCTAGCTCAGAACTTAGGTTCGTCACTAAGCACTCAAATTATCGAATTCGGGCGAAAAGCGGTAAAGAGAGTATCTTGACACTAGGTTCACTCCGACTTCCCTGCTATGCGGGGTTTTTTTAAAGGATAACGGGTGGCAAACGCAAGTGGCAAGTAGAAGGACCACCTGATGGTAAGTGGTTACCTTCGTCCATGAACATCTATAACACCAGAGATGTTGCAGATGCGTTGCCAATGACAATGTAGTAGTCCGCTATCGGAACCACCACATTTTGGGGAAAGGATGGGTGGGGAACTTGGCTTACAGTCATCGAACCGGAACACATCATACGATATTTGGCGGTTCGTCTTTGACATGATAGTGGTCGCGAGCCAGACGGAGGACGAACCTCCTACCGCCAAACAAAAAGTTGGGTTGAAGTACGAAGCTACTTTTTCTGACGTATAGGCTATAATAATGTAAAGTTTCATCTAAAATCGTTTAATAATTTTTACGTGAAAAAGTAACAAGCCATCCATCGATGTGAACTTTCACATTTAAATTGTAAGTAGGATGTATGTAGGTGTATAATAAATTTTATGGTAGTTTCATTGACCTTTGTAAGCTTTCTATCAAAACTTTTATTCGGCTTCATGCTTTTTCTTGTATAACAGCGTAGACCGACAGAATCTAATGTCAAGACAATCTTTAGTTGAGACATTGCGTATTGACTGGCGGAACTTAACCCCGCATTTTTCCTTACTAAAACTACAAATGAAAATAGTTTAAATGTAATTATTCCAAATCATGACAAAAGGATGTTTTAAGCTGTATCACAATTTTTTTTTAACTTCACGCTGTAACCCGCATATAGCAGGGTAGGCAGAGGGAACCAGAGAACCTAGTGTTAAGACACTCCATTCTCTTTCAACAACTCCGTTCCCCACTTTCCGCCGAATTGAGGCATTGCGTGTTGAGTGGCGGAACTCAACGCCGCGCTTTGCCTTGTTACCAAACCCATGAAATGAAAATACTAAATTTTACATTTCCTGGAGTGGGAATCGAACCCACAACCTGTCGCGTTTACAGTCGCAAGCTTGTGCCTCTGCGCTGCGACGGGCGCACTAAATAAAGTATCGAAATTTGACAGAGAGTAGAAATGGAATGCTTTAATGCTATTCCAAATTTTTATTAAAATATTCTTATTAATTCATAGTAAAATTGTTAAAAGACCAACATTCTAAACTAATATTATTTTTTATTGTTAACAATTTTGTTATCTGTAGCCAACGTGATGCAACAGCATCTGTTTGTAAACACGATCAGTTGTGGGTTCGATTCCCACTCCAGGAAATGAAAAATATTAACTAATATTTAGTAGTTTCGTTTCCTCGCTCTCGTAACGAGACAAAGCCCGGCGTTGAGTTCCACCACTCAGCACGCAATATCTCAATTCGGTGGATAGTGAGGAATGGAAATGACAAAAGAGAACGGAGTGTCTTAACACTAGGTTTTTATGTGCGTGATACAGCGTGAAGCTATAAAAAAATTTCCCGCACTGGCAAGGCTAACACGCAATGTCTCTAATTTACACAAAACATAGAGAACGAAGTGCCTAAACACTAACTTATTTGTCTAAAAACCGTGAAGCTGATTTTTAAAGAAAACTTCCCACCAGTATATCAAAATAAATATCCTGGAAGCAAGTTAATCGTCATATTGGAAATAATAACTCCATCAGAGGATGCAATATTCAGCGTAAACCGTCGCTTCCTGTTTGCGGGGGAGGAAATTCAATTACGAGACGATAAAAGTGGACGGTACGTGCCTCCGGAATCGCGATTTCATACTGCTATTAACTTTATTTCAACCTAGTGTCTTTAAAAATTTTTCAGATTATTTCAAGGAACAGGTTTTGGTGAGTAAATTTAAAATTTTAATGCTTTAAGGGAGATTTTCTTATCGAAATATGATGGTAGGAGAGAGAACAGAGAAAATTCTTTTCTATTAACATTTTTTTAATTATAAGCTAGAGCCATTATGGCATAGTGGAATGTTTGATTGTAAACGCAATCGCTGTAGGTTATATTCCGTTTGAGGGACTAATTATAACTAAAGTATTTTCATTTTTGGCTCTAGTAATGAAATACGCGGCATTGAGCAGAAGAGAATATGACTCAACTTCAGATGGAAAGCGGAGAAAGGATTTTATTGATACTAGTTTCCCTCTGTCTACTCTGTTATATGGGAAACAGCGTGAAACTCAATAAAAGTTTTGATAGAAAGCTTACAAATGCCAATGATCAATGAAAAACCCATAAAATCCCTTCTGCTAATCAAAATATTCTTTATTCAAATAGGCTAAGCATTTTCGAATCGTCAATTTACAAAAGATATCAGTAGTGTCAGTTCTAACGGAAGGTACCACCGGCTCGGAAGACAGTTCTGCTGAGAAGAGCCGGCAAGAAACTCAACAGTTGCTCTGATGAATGAGCCTCCCTGGTGAGCGTCAACAGCATTTAATTCAACACATTAACATCATTATAGTATTCTTGGACAGAATAATATACTTTTTAAATAGAAAACACGATGTTGAGTTCAAGTTAACTCAAACATACAATGTCTTTAAATCAGACAGAGTGTCTTGACACTAGATTCTCTTTAAGCTGATAAAAACTTATTCAATCATTGCTAGCAAGTCAAGAATTTTCAAGGACCCGTTCTCAAAATAGTTTTCGAGCAGAGTGCCACCCGGCCTTTATTTACACGTGTACAAAGAGATTGTAGGGTGGTAATCTTCGAAAGTAAAAAACGGTAAATCCTGCAACTGATAGGTGAACGAGTGCTTACGGATCAACAATATTGGATTCATTTCCGTAAGTTTTTATTTGTGTTTTCCTTATAGATGATGGAGAAAAAGTTGTTAAATAACTTTTTGCTGAGCTAAACTTGCATTTGGTATGTGGACGGGGAACCCTTAGTGACCTAAATATAATTATTGCACACAGTGGAAATCGAACCCACAACCTATAACGTTTGTAGTCAGACGCTGTCTCACTGCACTACGATTGCTTCATTATATATTTTGTTTTATAACTTTACGCTATATCCCGCAAATAGCAACGTAGGCAGAGAAAACCAGACAACACCTAGTGTTGAGACACTCTGTTCTCTCTAATATTTCCGTTCCCCACTTTCCACCGAATATGGAGGCATTATGTGCTGAGTGCCTTAACTCAACGCCGGTCTTTACCTTGTTACCAGAGCGAGGAAATGAAAATATTAAATACTAGTGGTGCCCGCGACTTCGTTCGCGCTCAACATAGTATTTTTCACTTATTTTCATGTTAAGTACTGCCGTATTTAATTTTTACAACTAAATATTCACCTTGCCTCACCAAATCTTTCTGGTTACACCTTACCTTTTTACAATTATTTACCTTTTTCCAATTATTAAGTATTCTAATATATAAATATCCAAATGTTTATGTGTTTAATCTTAGAAGTATAATTAGGTATTAATTAGAAGGCGGAGAGAGCCTATCTCATTGCGCCACGGCGGTCACAACTACTATTTACTGTACTAATGGTATTTTGAATATTATTAAAGTGTTAATCACATACTTAGGAATAGAAAACCATTTTTCGGAAAGGTATAAAAAATTGAACGCAGCAAGACTCGAACCAGTGCCAGTCTCGTCCAAGCACTATGACCGCTATGACATAGGTTCTTATTCAACCATGTCGAAATTTTTATACACTTATTATAACTAATTTTTGTTGTTAGCATCTCGGTACAGAGATTTGAAAAAAAATTTTTTTAAAGATTATTACTATAAACAATCATTTGGCAAGAGAGAATGCTGTTTATAGAATATTTTGATATTTCTAAGTGCATACAACACCAGGCGCGGGTTTCATTTCCACGTAAAAAAAATTATACGCTTTCTAATTTTTTTTATGTAACGATATTGTTACTAATTTTTTTCTCGAATATAAATTATAATTGAAAAAAAAAATGGTTTTACTTGCAATTTTGTAATCAATATAATTTGACTGTTTTTTTTATTTTTTCCTATTAGATTATTCTGTAGCCTTACATGAATATAACATGAATATAAGTCCGATTCACACATATAAAATCTTCTAAATTACAGTCCTAAGTTTTAGAGTAACAAATATCGTCTAAATATTTAAGTTTCCTAACTTTTACATTAATAATCAGAATAGGATAATTGTTATTATCTTTACTAATAAAACTTACTTTACGTTACCTGTGTCATGTTGTCCCTTACTTTATGATAACACTTTCCCACAAATAACTAAATTAACACAGTATTAACTTCTTACAATTAGAATTTATTACTATAAAAAATTTTCTTAACAAAATTTATTCCGTCAACTAAAACTTTCTATTACCCTCATAATAATGATAAAATAAATTATCATGTTGCCAATAGATAATAATTCCTTTGTGTAAGAAATTAAATTATTTTTATTATACTATATTAAAAATTTCACATAAATAATCATGAAAATATTGAAAACAAATTTAAGATTATTATATTACTTATTATGCGTTCATACCTATTACCGTTCATATCTAAAATCGATTATATGATTCGGATTAAATAAATGTATATTTCTTGTTCTCTTTTTCATTTTTTTTTTAATATTTTTATATCTATTATTCATATTACTTAGTGTAATTAGAAAAAAAAGTATGCGAGTAATTGACGTAATTTGAGGGTGTCAGTTATTTATTTTTTCAACGAAAACTACATTGACTATGAATTCAAAAGCATCCTATAAGTTGCTCCAGGTTCTAAGCTATACCCACGCAAAAAATTATTAATTTCTATTTAGTAATTATCGGCATATAAAGTAACTTGTCTTTGTAGGTTTTTTATTTTTTTCATGAAAACTAAATCGAATGACAGGATAAAAACTAAAATCTTATAAAAACAAAAAATCATTCATTTCTGTCCAGTACTTATCGGCCTATAAATTAATTTGTCTATGTAGGTTTTTCAATGTTTCCATGAAAACTACGTTGAATATCGGGATAAAAACTCCTATATGTACCCTATATGTACCTTCAGACTCTGAGCTATTACCATGCCAAAATTCATTCATTTCTGTCCAGTAGTTTTTGCGTGATGCGCGTTCAAATGTACAGACAGACAGACAGACAGACAGACAGACAGACAGACAGACAGACAGACAAAAATTCTACTGATTGGTTTTTTCGCTTCTATTAACGGTATATTAACGTACCCAATTGATATTTTTCTAAAATTTTTCATGTACAGAATTGACTTTTCTGCTCTTTTATTATATATATAGATTATTTATTATTTTAATTCCCTGTAGTGGGAATCAAAACCACAACCTATCACGTTTACAGTCACACCGCTCCACTGCGCTACGATGGCTTCATTACGTATAATAATTAAAAACATGTTGTATGTATGTCCATGTATGTAGGTATATATATAAAACATATCAAAAGCTCTCTTTGACCAGTCGCACGTTAGAATGAAAATCTAAATAATCTGTTTCAGTGCATTTATGGGTACATATCAAAAAGTTTTCATATTAGGCTTATGTTATATGAAGCGTGACAATTAATTTGGGATGATAAGGTGTGAATAAACACACGTTAGAACAAGTGATGGTCTGATGAACATGGGCATGTAGGTTCAGTTCTCGCTTGAGGGAATTTTATATTTAAAATGTATGATTTCATTGAGTTAATTTAACAGGCTTTATGTTTTTAACCGATTTCAGAAGGAGGATGTTATATATGTTGATGTTATATATGGACTATGTTTCTCTTCTATATGTGTGTTACCACATCTATATATTAATACGTGAAGCAAAAACTTGGACGGAGGAGCATGAAACTTGGCACACTTAAAGTTTATATAGCGAAGGAGTGCATAATGATAGTATCTTTTTAAAATAATACATAAAAAAATATATAATAAAAATATATGTTACACACAATACCATGGTTTGACATCCATGTTTATATAAAGTGACATACACATACGTTGCTAGGACGCGTCAGTAACGCGTCAACGGGGACACTAGTAACTATTAATGGGTGGACCAATTTTGATCTTTATTATTCCGCATATCAGAATAAGCCTAGTGTTAAAACACTGTTTTCCAGTACTAAAAAATATAATTATTACGAATAACTCAAAAACTACATCACATATTCACTAAATTTAAATGAACATTATCAGAAGCACTAGCTATCATATAAAAAATAAAATTGATTCACACAGTATTTACACATAAAATAATAATTTTTGGTGGTAGGAGGTTCGTCCTCCGTCTGGCTCGCGACCACTATCATGTCAAAGACGAACCGCCAAATATCTTATGATGTGTTCCGGTTCGATGGCATGTAAGCCAGGTTTTCCCCTTTCCCACCCATCCTTTCCCCAAAATGTGGTGGTTCCGATAGCGGAATACTACATTATCCTCCCTCTCCATCTGTATCCTCTAGGTTGGCAACGCATCTAGTACATCTCTTGTGTTGTAGATGTTCGTGGGCGAAGGTAACCACTTACCATCAGGCGGTCCTTCTGCTCGTTTGCCATCCGGTATCCATAAAAAAAAAAAAAAAAAAAAAAAAAAATTATGAAGAACAAAAAACCCGACTGAATCAGTTCTTCAAATTTAGGACGCAAATACAAATAAAGCTAGTTATGTGTTATATATTTGAAATGAGCTAATTAATTCCTTTCATTTGATACCCCACACGGTACCCATTAACGATTTTTTTGTTTTTTATTCATGACGTAATTACATCTAGAGGGCGCTATATTGAGTTAAAAGTGACGTCACATATTTAAGAACACTTGGAGTATCAATACCTATCTAACGTCACCTTAATTATATAACTCGGTCCAGAGGTTTGGAAGATATTGGTGAATAAAGAATATTACATACATAGTACGCGCGAAAAACATAACCCTCTGACAGTCGGGTAAAAATACAGTCGAATTAATTTTTTTTTCAACTTCACACTGTATCCCGCTTATAGCGGGGTAGGCAGAGGGAGCCAGAGAACCTAGTGTTAAGACACTCCATTCTCTTTCAACATTTCCGTTCCCCACTTTCCGCCAAATTGAGGCATTGCGTGTTGAGTGGCGGAACTCAACGCCTCGTTTTGCCTTGTTACCAAACCCAAGAAATGAAAATACTAAATTTACATTTCCTGGAGTGGGAATCGAGCCCACAACCTGTCGCGTTTACAGTCGCACGCTTGTGCCTCTGCGCCACGACAGGCGTTTCGCGTCGATAACCTAATTTTTTTAAACATTATTACATATTTAGCCTTGTATAGTAACAACTGTATGGTTGACGTCGCTAGGGATCCGGAAGACCCTATCCCGGAATTAATCAATTTTTCTTATGACCGGTACATAATAAGAAGTTGCCTTGAAAATATATTACTTTAATATCTTATTGTAGTATTAATATGATGTTCTAATACATTATATTTGACATTACTCTTATTTGGAAAAGGAGTTCTGACTTATTTCAAGAAAAGGAGGTTCTCAATTTTTATTGGGTGAACAAATTCTTTTTTTATATGATAGCGTTACTACGTAAATGGAATCTCTCATTAATATAGATATCTTTACCGAAATAATTAAGATTTTTACAACAATAAAACCGGCTTTACATAAAATGCACTTAAAAGAAATATTACGAATAACTCAAAAACTAGTCAGATTTTGACGAAATTTAAATGGGACTACGTCAGAAGCACATCAAATATCATATAAAAAGAATCACCAAAATTAGGTCGCCCAGTAAAAAGTTATGCGGTAACACACATAAAAAAAAGGAAATTGAGAGATAATCTCTATTATTATGTCTTTTTTTTTAACTTCACGCTGTATCCCGCATATAGCAGGGTAGGCAGAGGGAACCTGAGAACCTAGTGTTAAGACACTCCATTCTCTTTCAACAAATCCGTTTCCCACTTTCCGCCAGATTGAGGCATTGCGTGTTAAGTGGCGGAACTCAACGTCGCGCTTTGCCTTGTTACCAAACCCAGAAAATGAAAATACTTCATTTCCTGGAGTAGGAATCGAAAAATTCGGTATTATAAGCCGGTTTAAACTATTTGAAACAAACAATCTAAGCATACCAAACAATTTAATTCACGATACATACATAAAACATACCCATTTCATATTCAATTCAAATTTTCAAACATAAGCATAAATAAATACAATACAAAATTGAAATATAATTCAATAAACTGAAGCAATACTATTCGTGCGTTTAGTAACTTCATTGGTTGCGAATGTGGACAAATATTTGGCAAACTTTAATGAAGGGTTGTGTATGAGTAACGTTTTCACCTTTATTTGTATGGGGAGTAAGATCTAAAATGTTTAAGACATAGACTGAAGAGATAGCTAAGCCTCCAAGTTAACAGGCTATAAACGGAATTATTAACTAACACTGCGCCATAAAACATCTGATCTGGTTTGAGTTAAATTTCAAGAGATTAATTACGTTTTCATTTGTGTATATATATATATATATATATATATATATATATATCTTTCTCAAAGTAGGGTAGTCAGAAAGAACCTAGTGTTAAGACACTCCGTTCATCGTAAACATATGAAGATATAATTGAATGAATTTGAAATTTAAAGTGGAATTTGAGTGAAGGTAAATCGCGGCGTTGGGTTCCGCCTTTCATATGCAATGAAAAACAAGGAAAAGTATTAGGATTTCTTTACTTATACCCTAGAAGTAAGTGATAATATACTCGTACAATACAAATTAATGAATTAATAAAAAAATCTATCAAATGTAACACTTTCTGCCAAAAAAGCATTTAAACACATAAAAATAAAAACAGAATTTACAGATAAAATTGTAACTTAATATTACCTGCCATCAAAAACACATATTTTAAACTTATCAACTTATTCACGCCAACATAGTTTATAAATAGCAAAACATTTCTAACATAACAATTAGAGGGAAAGTATAAAAACCGTTGTAAAAATCCCCTGTAAGTAAGTAAGTACGAAGCAAATGAGAGCAGAGCATCTAATCCACAATTACGCGAGGACATCGGTTGAGGATTCGAAATAAAATACATAATCCTGGAAGGGAAACTGAGTAACAATAAAGATTTAGTTAGACATTGTACCTGTTAGCTGTATATATAGCTAAGTAGTGATATATATTTAAGAGGTGTTTTTTTTAGCTTCACGTTTTATAGTCAGAGAGAAGTTAGTGTTAAGACACTCCGTTGATTTTCTTTTTCAAAATCAAAATATACTTTATTCAGGTAGGCAAGCACTTTCGAATCGTCAATTTACAAAGGTGTCAGTCGTGTCATTCTTAAAGGAAGCTACCACCGGCTCGGAAGGCAGTTCTGCTGAGAATCAATTGAATGTGCTTTTTTCACACTTACAGTAAGGTTACGGACTTTAATATTTTTGCAAATATAAGACAAAACGCGGCGTTGAGTTCCGCTATCTAACACAATGATAACAAACGAATTTATAGTAGTTTTGCGTGACATTTTTAGGTACAACACTCAGAATGTACGTTGAACACTTGTGGGAATTCGGCCGAGTTACGATTTACTTGGAGTTTCTTAGACCCTTAGCGGTACATGTGTATTCACAATTCTATTTTAGGAATAATATTACTTTATATACTAGTAGCTTAGAAAATGCAATTCTTTAGATAGAATTCGTAGAATTTTACTTTTAAAATACTTTGAAGCCTGTCGTGGCGCAGAGGCACAAGCGTGCGACTGTAAACGCGACAGGTTGTGGGTTCGATTCCCACTCAGTTCTCAGATTCCCTCTGCCTACCCTGCTATATGCGGGATACAGCGTGAAGTTAAAAAAAATACTTTGAGCTTGGTAATAGTGATGTATATATGCGAAGATAGTAGCTTCAGACTTATTGAGCAAATATAGGTATTATATAATGATTTGAGGCCGTCATTATGCAATGGTTGTGGATTCGATTTCTATTCTGAGTAACGATCGTATAAAAATATTTTCATTTTCCCGCTCTGGTGAGACTAAGCTCAGCGTAGAGTAACGTCACTCAACACGCAATCTCACTTTTAGACGGCGTAGATCTGACGAGAAAAATTTGAGTTATTAATTTTTATTAATCGGTTTTCTTTTCTTGTTTTTTTTTATACTTTAGAGGTCATCGTGGTATTGGAGAAATAAATACGTCCTGGTGTTAGGTTTCCCCATCTATCATGCCATAGCTCTAAAATTAGGCGAATGTAAATATAAAAGAACTTCAAACCTAACTTAGAATTAATGGTAAATTATATGTTATTCAATAGCTATCATATAAACAAAAGAATCATCAAAATTGCTTCATCTAGACAAAAAGTTATTCGGTAGCATACGTAAAATACAATCAAATTGAGGACATAACAGATTTTTCTTTTTTCAAATTCGGTTAAAAAATGAAGGAAATAACTCCTTTTTTTCTCAGCCTAGTCTTAAAAAAGCGAGAAGCCATAAAAAATAAAATAAAACAAACACTTCTGTAAGTAACAGTACACAACATTGTTACTGGGAACTCGAAGAACTAAAGATCCTCTCCTATTTTCCGATAGGACGGGCGTAGTATCATTCAACTTTTATATTATCTCGCAGGTCAATGGAGGCACGAGTTATATCGATCTGGTAAATAGTTATGAGAAATTTTATTTATTTACTATTGGTTGAGGATAAAAACTGAATGTTCAAAGTATAGACATAGTGCAGCGTTGAGTTCCGTTCTTTTTTGGAAATAGTTGCTTAATGAAATGAGGAGAGTAAGGAAAAGGTATTATTAGGTTTTTCCTTCTTTGCAAATTTCCAAAGATATACTTTACATTGATATTGTTCTATATACTGTTATAATTCTTTAGCTTTCTTAGCCTTAGGTGTAAGTAGTTTGTCTTCTTAACAACTAATATACCATATATTTGATATTGAATATTTGTCCTTACAAAAACTAAATAAAAACTCCCCAAATTTTAGTCATATTTTAAGTCAAATTACTGTCAAAATCTACATAAATTAATTTTCCAAAAATGTCACTTTCAACCAAAAAAAATTCCAATCGCATCAGATCCAAATTATATGGATTCATTATTGAAATTAAACGTGGAAGTGTAGAAAAATTAAATTTGGCAAAGCCTATCAGGACTTACGGCGTGTAATTGGCTTATCCTTTACCGTAATGGAGGGTTTTCTGAATACCGATCGCGGCCAATCACGGATTTAAAGTTGCTGATTCTCTTTTTTTTCGTGCATTTCGTGCAATTCATGGATTTAATCAGGTTTATTAGAGAAAATCTAGTGTCCAGACACTCTGTTTTTCTTCTTTTGGCCTGAAT
Source organism: Philaethria dido (assembly GCA_033558755.1). NCBI lineage: Eukaryota > Metazoa > Arthropoda > Insecta > Lepidoptera > Nymphalidae > Philaethria > Philaethria dido. Next base: position 92,226 of record JAKGSA010000822.1, read on the forward strand.
TTGAGATATTGTGTAATTTAAATGTAAATCATCTGATTCTCTTTTCATGCATTTAATAGCTTAAACAAGGCAGAGCGCGGCGTTGAATTTCGAGTGGGGAACGGAGTGTCTTAACACTAGGTCCTCAGGTGCCCTATAACTACTCTGCTATATGCGGGATGCAGCGAGAAGCTAAAAAAAATACTTTTAACAATGGTAATCAGAGCTAATGAGAGCTAATGTCAAGACACTCTGTTCTTCAGTTTCCGCCTGAATTTTAGACATTGTGTGTTGAGTGGCGGAATTTAAACGCATTTTATCATAGCAGAGTGAAGAAATGACAATGATTTAAATATAATAATTATCCCGAGTGGGAATATAACCCATAGAAAATCATATTTACAGTCAAACGCTATTCCACTGCACCTGTATGTTAAGACACTCCGTTCTCTTTCCACCCGAAATCGACATATTACATGTTGAATGACGGATTTTAACGCCGCATTTTGCCGTTAACGAGAACATAATATCGAACTAACAGCTATTTACAAATCTATATACAAAACCATTGAGTCATATTTGATCAATTACTACGATGTAACTATTCAAAGTTATGATTAATTAAACTTGGTAATTGAGTATAGTCGAATGACAATTGCTTAATTGCTATATTAGTAGCAATCACGGTTAGATATCGAATGGAAAACTATGCTGTGTGTATGTTTCATATTTATATTATTTTCTCTCTATATTATCTGGCAAGGCAAACCACGGTGTTGAGTTCCGCCACATAGCACGAAATGTCTTAAACTGACTACTCTGCTATGCGGGATAAAGCATCAAGTTGCTTTTTTTAATGTATGTTATGTCTGCCTGTGGCGCATGTCGTGGCGCAGAGGCACAAGCGTGCGACTGTAAACGCGACAGGTTGTGGATTCGATTCCCACTCCAGGAAAAATAAATCATCTGATTCAGAGAATCAGATGATTTATTTTTCCTGGAGTGGGAATGCATTTAATAGTTTAATAAGGCAAAGCGCGGTGTTGAGTTCCCCCACTCAACACGCAATGCCTCAATTCGGCGGAAAGTGTGGAACGGAATTGTTGAAAGAGAATGGAGTGTCTTAACACAAGGTTCTCTGGTGTACTCTGCCTACCCTGCGATATACCGGGATACAGCGTGAAGTTAAAAAAAAATGTTATGTCTGTAGAATTGTAGGTATCTTTTTGTCTAGAGAAATCTTTATTTTTCAGCTTGACAATTTAGTTCTGCTAGTCGTTAGAGAGAATAGAACGCCAATGTCCACAGTCATCAACTTCTTATATATATGTTCTTCGAAAGATCCTGATTCTTTTTACGTATACGTCTTGTCACTCATCATTACGTCATATACCTTTCTTACCATTCTTTCACTACATACGTACCCAATTTATTAACATCTGATAGTACTGTTTCGTTAATGTAATTTCAAACTACATCTATTACCTTACATAAGGCGCCAACGTGGCTTCACCGAACTAGAACAGAACACCAAAATAGCAAAGCAATTTAAGCAGAAAATTTAAAAAAGTTCCAAAATGACCACAACTTCACAAAACTAAACCGCGAGCGTATTCATTAGAGTTGATAGAGTCGGTTTCGGTACGCCGTTTAATTTGTATAATGGATTCAAATAATTCCAATCCAACCCAATCTGTCGATTGCCCATCAATTATTGTTTGTAAATTATGATTTTTGAAGTAAATTTTCAATTTTGTCATAATATTTGTTATATATGGGGTTTGTTTGAGGATTTGTTTGGTATACATTATGCTGGATTTTATTTGAATTCGTGGATTTTTGTCAGTTTCACTTTTTCTGTTAGCAGAGTAGTCAGAGAAAACCTGAATAATATTAAAAATAATAATTAAATTTCAATGGAGACCATCTTGGCACAGTGAGACTTGTAAGCACGGCTATGGGTTCAATTCCCAATCGGACAAATGAATTATATTAAAAATATTTTTAAGTGGGGAACGGAATTGTTGAAAGAGGATGAAGTGTCTTAACACTAGGTTCTCTGGATCCCTCTGCCAACCCTGCTGTATGCGGGATACAGCATGAAGTTTAAAAAAATAAAATAAAATAATTATATATATTTTTAAGTCCCTGCTCAGGTCAGACCAAGTATGACATTATGTTATTGCATTCAACACTGTAATGTCTTCATGTAGGGTGAGAACGACAAATAGAGTGTCTTGACACTAGATTTTTTTGATTAACAGTAAAAAACGAGAAACTGAAAAAAAAAGGAAGGCATACCTTGCTTCTTTTCAATTTTTTCAGTTGATTGTCATACATTTTTTTTCTTCTCAGAGGATTGGAACAAATTTTAAACAGTATATATTACTTAAAATACTACATACTAAGCCATAATATTTTTAGAACAAAAAAACCATGGAATATACCTATATATATGTACTACATATAGATTAGTTCATTCATTCACCATAAGTTTACCATTGAGGTGCGATAATGCATGACGATTGAAGTTAATTGACATTTGAACTACAGCCATTTTATGTACGTACGGATAAACGTGACAGTCACTCATAGACCTTTATTAAAAGCGAGCTGACTGTGAAAGTACAGGCGTATTCAAAACATTTCATATATGCATATGTACGTATGTGCTTTAAAGTTAGATTTATAAAATTATATCTCGTTTTTTTATGGTAGACATTTAAGATTATAATTGATTTATTCCAATTTCGTTAATTAATGAAAAAAAATTGTATGTTACGTATACAAAAAAGTGGGACACATACAAAAAGCTACGGCTTATATGACGACATGGGGTGCATGATGGCATTTGTGCATCATACCCTTTACCGTGACTGGAATTGGAAATTAGATGATTTTTGCCAAGGCACGCCGAAATATCTTAAAAGAGCTGCTTCACGGTTTATCCCGCAAAGCAAAGGTAATAGTGAACCTAGTGTTAAGACACTCCGTTGGCTGCCGAAAGATGTTTCACATCAAAAACGAGCCAAAAGCTAATATTACAGTACTTACGCCCTTGAATCTGCTATAAGATAAAATAAATAAACAAAATCCATACAAAGTTAGTTACCAGATTATTTTAAAGTCGAAACTACTTCATAATATTGTAATTACTAAGCTGTTTGTTCTGTAAATTGTATTCTTGAGATAAATCTCGAGATAAATTTCCAAGTAGAATGCAAATAATTAATTTACTTTGTACGCAACGTACCTACAAGTGTGTCTGTTTCAACGAAACTGTTAGCTATCTGAAAAAAATATGTTATTAAAAGGAAAATTAAGAAAAATACTTATTTTTTTTAAAATAGGAGTCTTTTATTTATATTGTAATGTTTAAATTAAGTTCTTTTAATTTATACGCATTATGAGTGGATTGTACAAAAATATTTAATCCGCCATTTTGTTGTGGCAGCCATTTTGAATTAAAACGATACTGATCATATACTCGTATAAGTATATTTTCATTATAATTAATAATATATCTAAATTCCAGATCATTCCTTACCTTACCTTACTTACCTATGATCTAATATGGCAAGTTAAGAGTATGCACCGTCCTACACATGCATGGAGCCATATGCACAAAAGTGTACACATAAAGTCATACGTACTCACTTGAAATCACACGCGCACACATGATGTCATACGTGCATACATGCTATCATGCGTGCATACATAAAATCATAC
>JAKGSA010000822.1:100923-114309 GCA_033558755.1 Philaethria dido
GTATATAGTTCCACACGATGCTTCCTATGAAAGGCGTCTCGGCAACATAACTCCGTGCCCACTCTGCCGTGCTGCGTGTAATTGGCGGCTTATTGGCAATTTCGTGCACCTAAGTGTAGCTCTATTGTACGTAAGTATTAATAATGGTTGAAGAAATTGTATAATATGTGTTTTTTTAATATAAGCTAGCTTAGTGTTAAGACACTCCGTCCTCTAATTTGTGACAATTAATATTTAGTGGCAGAACTCACCGAATTTTAGATATGGCATGTTGAATAATGGAACTCAACATTGCGCTTAACGATACCAGAGCTGTTTAATAAGAATATTTTAACTAAGCTCAATTTTCTGCGTGAGGTTTTGAACTCAAAACCAATGCTTTAAATGAAGCGATGTAATGTGAAAAAACTAGTGTTAAGAAACTCCACTTTCTGCTTGCTTAATAGACACCTGTCCTTGACGCACAGAACGGCGTTGGATTCTGCAACTCGGCATAAAAGCCTGTGATGGCGCAGAGGCACAACATGCGACATGCTATAAACGCGACAGATTGTGGTTTCGATTCATGGGTTTGGTAACAAGGCAAAGCGCAGCGTTGAGTTCCGCCACTCAGCACGCAATGCCTTAATTCGGCGGAAAGTGGGGAACGGAGTCTCTTATCACTAGGTTCTTAGGTTCCCTCTGCCTACCCTGCTGTATGCAGGATACAGTGTGAAGCTAAGTAAAACGTTCTAATAAGACAAAGCTCAGTGTTAAGCACCGACATTAAACATGCAATATCTCTATTTCCGACTGAAACTAAAAAACGGAGTGTTCTAACACTAAATTCTCTCTACACAAGTATTCGACGAAAAATGTAAATTAAAAAAAAAAGCCAAGAAATAAGATAACAAAATAACAAATGAAAATCCAATACACTTAAAGGTTGAGTTTATTTTAATATGTGTCAATGTTAGCGGCCGGCGTACACGATTGTTATTCAATGGTACTTCATGAAATATGTATTTTATTGTTGCCCGTTGGGGTGTTGGCATTCATATGCTACTAGTAGAGTACAGTGCTGGTGTTAAGTTTAAAAGGTGAACCTTTTTTTTGTCAAAAAGGCAGAGAGAATGTAGTGTTAATAAACGTCTGTCGTGGCGCAGAGGCACATGTGTGCGACTGTAAACGCGATAGGTTGTGGGTTCGATTCCCACTCCAGGAAATGGTATTCTTCATTTCCTGGGTTTCAAAGTTTCAAAGTGGGGAACGAAAGTGTTAAAAGAGAACGGAGTGTTTTAACACTAGGTTCTCTGGTTCCCCCTGTCTTCCCTGCTATGTGGAGATACAGCGTGAATCTAAAAAAATATCACATACTCTAGATTACAATAGAAAAATGAGGAAATGGATAAAGTGTCTTGTTTCTAATTTATTTTAGCTTAGTGTGTGTTAAAAGCGTGTTAAAAATGCAAAAGTAGCTTCACGCTTTATTCCGCATATCAAGGTATTAAAAGAGAACCTAGTGTCAAGACACTCCGTTTGCCACTTTTCGCCTAAATGTGAAGTTACAAAACGTGAATCGTCCACTTAAAATAACTAACTAGACCACAAAAATATCAATTCTTAGAATCGAACCTGTAATCTTCATCACAACTCATAATATTTTCTAAACATAATAAAGTAGCATTAAAAACCAAACACAATTCAATATAAAAACGTTGGAACACAATTGTTATTACAAAATCCAGTACAAAAGGTAACACTTGAAAGAAAACAGACTTCGAAGGCTACGCTTTCTGTAAGGATTCTTTCTATTTTTCCATTTCCCAGTAGATGCAAAGCCAAGTCTCAATTGCCTTGAGATATAAAAAATTATATAATGTTATTTTTATAGACATATATTTTATATCAAATCTCTTGATGTATTGAGTTATAAAAGAGAATCTAAGTGTAGAAACACTCCGTTCTTCCCTTTCCACGTTTTCAGAACACAACACCACGATTTGTTCTATGAAGTAGAGGACTGCAAATTATATTTAAGCTTAAATACGTCTTTGAACGGGAATCAAACCCTCGACTAATGTCTCTATGAGCAGATCCTTTTTAACAATCATAAATTTGAGTGAAATTATAGTGAAATTATTACAGCCTATTGACATATTCAATAGGCCGTTAGGCCTTTGTGACGCAGTGTGACTGCATCTGATCGTGAACACGTTGGTCGTGGAGTCATTTCCCAACTCTGGTATGATAAAGGGCATCGTTGAATTCCGCTACTCAATACGCAGTGACTTGAATTCAGACAGAAAGAGAAGCACGAAGTGTCTTCTCACCAGATCTCTCTCTGTCTACCCTTTTATGCATGAATGTTAAACTGAGAAAAAAACATTCATATATGTACGCTGAGGCTTATTACTATAATATAGCTCTGTTACAACAGAAAGTAGCATTGAATTCGGCCGTTCCACATGCATTGTTTCGAATTCTGTCGAAAACAGGGGAACGGAGTGTCTTGACACTAGGGTTAGGCATATCAAGGTATGCAGATGCTACCTATGCCGAATTGCAAGCTAAAGCATGAAGCTAATATAAACAGATACATATATATACGTTGACCAAAAAAACCAACGTTGAGTTCCGCTACTAAGCACGCAATTTGGGCACTATCTGGGAAGTATCAGAACACTAGATTTTCTGTGTCTATCTGCTAAGGGAGAAAAAACTTGAATTTAACCTTTTGACTATGACGTAGCTTATCTAATTTTAACGAGCTTTAAAACATATAGCGGAAATCTAAAAACGGAAGCGCAAGTTGGAAAACATATGTATGTAAAAATTCCATTATATTTCTCGCAAATACTACTCTGTAGGTACATGTGAAAGGGTGTTGCGTCCAGCTAACAAGTAGAGAACATTGTTAAAAGTTGCTCCCTGAAAATTTTGGATTTACAAAAAATGTTTGGTTTCAACTAAACTAAAAATTTTAAATTTCATGTTCACATGTCTGTTTCAGTATAATTCGTAAAAATTAATAATTATATAAAAAAGCAGTTTCACGCTCGATTCCGCCGAAAGTGGGGAACGGAGAGTCTTAACATTCCCTCTGTCTACTCTGCTATATGCGGGATACAGCTTGAAATTGAAAAAAAAAACGGATTATCCGACATAGCAGGGTAGTCAGAGAAAAATTTAATGTCAAGACACTCCGTTCGTCGTTTTTCGCCTGAATTCGAGATTATTTTTGAGATTTTTTTTATTGTAACTTACTTATAAATCGGGATATTCCAATGACATCGTCTAAGGCCACTGTGGCGCAGTGTGATAGCGTCTGGCTGTAAACATGTGGTTAGAGGTTCAAATTCCACTCGGTGCAATAATTATGTTTAATTCCATTTCCATGTTCCAAACAAAATGCAGTGTTTAGTTCCGCCATTCAACACACAATATTTTGAATTCGCGTAGAAAGCGGGGAACAGAGTGACTTGACACTTTGTCTGCCCTATCATGCGTAATAAAACGTGAAACTTTAAAAAGTCATACAAAGATTATGAAAAAAAAAAACCAAATTGTATAAACAGGAGTGAAGAATCACTATGTTATCACTTTCTACAGGCGCATACGAAAAAAACATATACTTAAATCTAAAATAATACATACATACGAATAAAACTTTACAAACTGCCATACATTGCATCCAGTGCTGTCATCGTTAGCAGCATGAGCGGAATTTAAACGGTATCCTCTAACTCACATTATAAGTGAGGTGCTGATTAAAATATCTGTCCAAAGTTTAAATTAACTATATATATATATAGATATATAAATGACTTAAAATATTCCTAGAAATAATATTATTTGGGCAGAATCAGAATATAATTTTAAAAAAAAAAAAAAACTTAAAGATAAACAGATTTAGGCATAACGCCGGTCATGGCGTAAAGGCACAAGCGTGTGACTGTAAACGCGATAGGTTGTGGGTTCGATTCCCACTCCTGGAAATGGAAATTTTCATTTCCTGAGTTTGGTAACAAGGCAAAGCGCGGCGTTGAGTTCCGCCACTCAGCACGCAATGTCTCAATTCGGCGGAAATTGGGGAACGGATTGTCTTAACTCTAGGTTTCCTCTGCCTACCCTGCAATATGCGGGATACAGCGTGAAGCTATGTATGTATGTACGAGTATGTGTCATAAAATTGCAACGATCAAAACATAAAATTGAAGTATCCAGACAACGTGCGATTTTTTCAATACTTCTATCATTCGCTGCGCGCAATGTCTAACACTAAGAATACCTTATAAAATAACGGATTATTAAGTTTTTTTTTAAATTAATACATTAAAACCTTAAACTTCTCCAGAATTTAAAGTAGTCTAAAATATGTTCTGAATAATTCACAACTCGCTCATAGAATTCTGTTAAAAGACTGTCAAAAAAATTCAGCTGAAAATTCATAATATTCATTATGTTTCTCACCATTACTGTAATTATGTTATAAAAAACCATTTATTTTATGTGTCTGTCTTGACTTATTTTATATTTTAATAAGAATTTAAGTCACCGAAGTGACAAATCACTCCGTTCTCCCATTCTCATTCATATGTACTGCTCAGTGGGAAAGAAACAAACTTTTGACGTTTATTATAGATTATAACTCGAGTGTATGATTATAAAGCACTATTTTCTTCGTAGTAAGACAAGGACCGGCGTTGAGCTCCGCCAAATAACACGCAATACTTGAATTTTGAACATAAGGTTTTGTCTTCTTACCCCACTATGCTAGATATATTATTACTGATTCAAAAAAGGATTATATTGAATTATATTTCAATTCGAACGGATTTTTATGATGTGGTACCATTTTTATTTATAGCTAGTGTACTTTTTACGATATCTTATTTAAATTTAATTAATATCTGACAAGGCCATTGTCTTTGAAGTCGAATTTTTTTTTATGTTGTAACGGATGGCATACGAGCAGAAGGACCACCTGATGGTAAGTAGTTACCTTCGCCTGGACATCTACAACACTAGAGATGTTGCAGATGCGTTGCTGGCCTAGAGGATACAGATAGAAAGGGGGGCAATGTAGTAGTCCGCTATCGGAACCACCAAATTTTGGGGAAAGGATGGGTGGGAAAGATGAAAACCTTGCTTATATGCTATCGAACCGGAACACATCATTAGATATTTGGCGGTTCGTCTTTGACATGATAGTGGCCGCGAGCCAGACGGAGGACGAACTTCCTACCACCTATCTACTGGGTTACCCACCTCTTGCGGGACGCTACCCAGCGGCGGAGGGGAATTGTATTCTAACCCCGTCCCCTCACAGGAATATATACAAATAACTCAAAAGAAAAATAAATTATTGTAAATTTTCAATACATAAGCAAATACTAAATTGAAAATAAATCAAAGGTAAGAAAAACAGAAGGCGATTTATAACGTTAACTTGGTACTGATCAACATTCGTGTCGCGCGATTTATTTGGTGTCAAAGTTGAAATTAATTCAAAATAAGGGAATTTTGGCGCACGTGAAGTAAACAAGATCGGGTATAATAGCGTACATACATAGCTTCACGCTGTATCCCGCATATAACAGGGTAGGCAGAGGGAACCTAGTGTTAAGACACTCCGTTCCCCACTTTCCGCCGAATTGAGGCATATCGTGCTGAGTGGCGGAACTCAACGCCGGGTATAATAGATTGTACGTATTTAACGTATATCCTATATATGTATATCGTATATATAGGGTAAGGTAGAGTAAAAGCTGAGCTCTACGCTCGCTACCACCACTGTGATGGCTGCCTTGACGAGACGGTCCTTGGTCCTTTTTGTTTATTTTATTTATAGCTTCACATTGTATACCGCACAAAGTAGGGTAGGCAGAGGGAACCAGAGAACCTAGTGGTAAGACACTCCGTCCACATACATAATATTTATCTCCACAAACTCCTCTATCTTTTTTATTTTATCTTTTACATTTTATCTATCTTCCCTCTATCTTATCTATCTTTTTGATCTTTTATGTTTTATTTAAATATTAATATAAAATTATTTTTAGAAGAATTTTCGTATTCGGGTGGAAAGCGGCGAATGGAGTTGACACTCTTTTCGAAAGAAAAGAAAGCCTTATTTACGACTGACTATATATACGGGATAAAGCGTGAAGTTGCTTACTATAATAATAACTTTATTGGAACACTTAAATACAATACTATAATTGGTTGAGGTACTGTCCTCTTAAATGGGCTATAAAATAACCCGTAGTAAAGAGTAACAGTGCTGTAGTAAGAGTAAGATGATCATACAAGTCTTTTTTTTTTATTGATAACGGATAGCAAACGAGCAGAAGAAACACCTGATGGTAAGTGGTTACCTTCGCCCATAGACATCTACAACACCAGAGATGTTGTAGATGCGTTGCCGACCTAAAGGATACTGATGGAAGGGGGGGCAATGTAGTAGTCCGCTATCGGAACCACCACATCTTGGGGAAAGGATGGGTGGGAAAGGTGAAAAACTGGCTCTTACATGCTATAGAACCGGAACAGGGGAAAATCTTTTATTACACGGGTGACAAATCTTAACATAAATTTTGTTTAATTATAACTATAAGTATGTAAGTAACATCCACGCAAACAAAGTCGAAGTATACAGCTAGTTAGAATATATAGGGACTATACTCAAATTAATTTCATAATCTATTTGATATCTAAAAAGCTATTTAAACAACGTGTCAGCAATTACATTACAACGTGACAATGTAATGTTAAACATGGTACGAAAATTTAACACTTCGAATGCTGCTAATTATCACCTTTGATTTAGAACTGAAAATAATTAGTACTAACTACGGGCTTTTTTAAATTAAAAAAATTATAAATTATAAATTTTATTGTTTTCTGATATAAAAGCTATGCTATTGTAAAGTTTCATCTAGATTCGTTTAGTAGTTTTTTGTATGAAAGAGTAACAAATATCCATCCGTCCTCATTAACTCCCATTTATATCTTCAGCTGGACAACAAATTGTTTTCTAAAAGGAATATTATGTGTTTTTCCAAATAGTCATAGAGAACCTAGTGTCATGACACTCCGTTTCTTATGTTCCGCCAAAAATCTAGAAACTACTTGTTTATTGGCAGAACTCAACGCCGTTTTTTCTTTCATCAGAGCAAGAACATGAAAATAATTGAATAATCATTGGTTTGAGTTAGAATCGAAGCTACAACCAAACAATCCATTCTTCACTTTTGTTCCCAAAATCTAACTAGACATAACAAACAAACTGAAGTAGTAATTAAAATTTAAAGTTTTGAAATTCGTTATAACCAACTTCGATCTAACAGATACGGCTGATTGCTTCGCAAAGTATAATCAATCATTATATATATTTAGGCTACTGTGGTGTAGTGGGACGTCTCAGTGTAAACGCCATTGTTTACAGTTTGGTTTCCGGAGATGTATATATGATTCCTTTTCCCTTGATCTGGTGAAGTGCGACGTTTAGTTACGCCATTCAAAACGCAATGCCCCGACTTCAAGGGAAAAGTGGACAATAGAGTGTCTAAGTTAAAATGAGTAGTTTATGAGTTATTAAAAAAAGTAAAATTATTGTTAATAACTTGGAAAGTACTCATCAGTGATATTGGAGTCATCGCTATTGTAAATTTTTATTTAAAAAAAGCAACTGTTGAGTTTCCCGCCGATTTTCCTCAGCAGAACTGAGCCGAGCTCAAAACCAGTGGCTTCCGGTAGGACAGACAATACTGACATATTTATGTTAATTTAAGATTTGAAAGTGTTTGTAATTAGCCTATTTGAATAAAGAAAACTTCCACCAGGGATTCAGCATATCAACTCTCCTAAATCTCCTAATGCCATTTAGCTGTGTAAATATTAGATAATAGATTTGGGTGGTTATTAGACTGTTCTTGTAGTTGCCTGCTTCTTTAGCTCTTCCATGATTAATGGGATTTTTTGGTACTCATGGGTTTATATATTACGTGCACACCAGGGGGCTACTGACATTGTCCTTAAAATATGGTTTTGAGCTCTCTGCAGGCGTTCAATGTTAGATTTGAGGATCAGTCAGCAAGCCAGCCACCAAGAAGCTAATAACCATATGGTTAGATCTTAAATAAATTTAAATAGGACTACATGAGAAACTAATTTTTATGTTTTTTTTAATATATAATAATAAGTTATCTTCTGTCTTTCTATCTGTTAATGCCTGTCGTGGCGCAGAGGCACAAAGCGTGCGACTATAAATGCAACAGGTTGTCGGTTCGATCCCCACTCTAGGAAATGTAAAATTTAGTATTTTCATTTCTTGAGTTTGGTAACAAGGCAAAGTGCGGCGTTGAGTTCCGCCACTCAACACGCAATGCCTCAATTCGGCGGAAAGTGGGGAACGGAATTGTTGAAAGAGAATGGAGTGTCTGCTATATGCGGGATACAGCGTGAAGTTAAAAAAAAGAGTTATCTTCTTATCTAAAAAAGACTAATCAAAATTGATTCACCCTGCGAAAAATTATGCGGCAACATAAAACTAAGAACTTCTCATTAGAATGTTCAAAGATTATGACAGCCAAGAAATTCATAAATATTTTTTGTAATTTGGCAATAACATAACGACAACTATCTAGTACACAATAAGTCCCTTTTATGAACGGTTCCCAACCGTAGGGCCACAAATCATGCGGCTAAAAACGTAAATGGCGTGCAATTATTCCAACCGTAAATAAAAATTGTTGCGAAAACACCTCAGCAGTTTTAATATTTTAATCCTCGACGCGGAAACATAAATTTTGTTTGACTACTTGATCATGGCTTCGAATGGACGCGAATAGAATTTTAAATGTAGGGAGTATTTGAAAAATTGCTTAAAATTAATTATACAATTTTGTTATTGTTTTTAACCGATGTCAAAGAAAGAGGTTTTCAATTTGAATGTATTTTTTATGTGTCACTGCATAATTTTTTACTAGATGAACTTATTTTAATGATTCTTATAATATGATGGCTATAGTGCTTGTAATGCTGATGATGATGAGTAGTTTTTGAGTTATTCGTAACAATAATACAAACTATGTATTTTATTTAAAGCCAATTTCCTTTTTTTGCTGAAATCATAAGTGGAAGCAAGAAAAAAATCTACTTTATAGGTTTCTCCGAGCGGAATGAAAATAATTTAAATATTCTTCTGTAAAAATCGAACCCACAACGCAGACGCCCCACGATAGCCTTATTAATAATAAAGAGAATAATTTTGAGTTATTCATAATAATTTTAATTTTTTGTTATATTGATGCTTGCTTTTTTCAGCATAAGAAAGTAAATAGGGAAAATTGAGCGTCTAAACTCTCCGTTCACCACTTTTATCCTGAATTCATGCTTAAATTAAATGGCGTAACTCAACGCTGCGCTTTGCCAAATCGGGAAAATAAATAAAACATAATCATGCCTTAGTGAAATCGAACCAAAAACCTCAAAACACAATGCCTCAATTCGGCGAAAAATTTAGAACGGAGTGTCTTAACACTTCTTCTCAGGTTCTCAGGTTCCCTCTGCCTACCCTGCTATATGCGGGATACAGCGTGAAGTTAAAAAAAAAGACATAATAATTATCGTCGCGTTAGCTTTGCCAAAACGGGAAAATGATTAAAACATAATCATGCCTTAGTGAAATCGAACCTAGAACCATAGCTTTTACGGTCAGACGCCTCATTAATGACATAGAGAAGTAAATTCTAGACAGTAAGGTACACAAACATACACATAAAAGAGCTTTGCGTCCGAGACACTATGCAAATAAACTTACCGTCATCTAGTACGTCGCTTTAATTAAACAAAGTGAGTGTGTTTAGTCTATAAATGTTTTATTCTATCAGGTGACTGGGGAATTAGTTTACTAATTAGCTATTCTGTTATGTTGAAATGAGTTGATCTACTTTATAAATGTAAATTGATTTGGGAATAAATGAGAAATAAGATTTTAATAATTAAAAAAGAAGGAATACTTCAAAGAAAGTGATAAAAAGCTCAGTAATTTTTTTTTTATTTATATTGCACTAGCGTTATTCCCTCTTCCTCTTTTTATCTGTCCCTATACTTAACGAAGGTTGTCTGTAAGAGATTGCTTGAAGCAATAAGACCGCCTTTGCATACAGACACATGAGTTCATATTATTGTTTCCTCTTCTTTTATATTTTATTGTGTGTGCAATAAAGATTATTCTATTCTATTCTATTCTATTCTAAATGTTATGAATTTAATAGTTACTTCTCGGATCTTAACAAAATTTAAATAGGGCTACATCAGCCCTACCTGACGTACCTACGTGGCGCAGAGGCACTAGCGTGCGACTGTAAACATGACAGGTTGTGAGTTCGATTCTCACTCCAGGAAATGGAATTTTTCATTTTCTGGGTTTGGTAACAAGGCAAAACGTGGCGTTGAGTTCTGCCACTCAGCACGTATTTCCTCAATTCGGCGGAAAGTGGGGAACGGAGTGTCTTAACACTAGGTTCCCTCTGCCTACCCTGCTATATGCGGGATACAGCGTGAAGCTATGTATATATGTATGCTACATCATAACCACTAGCTATTATATAAATAATCATCAATATGCGGTAACACGCATAAAAACTACGACTTATATACTTTGCTCTTTTTTTTCAGGTTCATGTTGCATGTTGATGACGGAACTCAATGCCACCTGCAAATATATTGTGCTAAATATAAAAAGTGATAGTTCCAATGGGATTATTTATAATTATAATAAAAAAAACTGGCATTGCTTCTTTAAATAATGATATCAGTAGATAAAAGATTGAAAATGACAACTAGGCTCACTTAATCTAGGCTTTTTAAGCAGTTTTCACAACAGTGAGTCCTAAAAATATTAATGCCAATGATTGTAAAAGAGTCGACAATGTTCTTACATAATACTGAACGAAAAGGAAAATACAGAAAAACCATATATAGTTTATAAGATTTGAAATTCCAGCATAACATCCCTAAATAACAGATCTCTTTAAAAACACGTAAACCTACTTTGTTCATTACAAAGTGATTGATCACAATACGAAAAAAGTAAAAAAAAAGAAAAAAAGAACTCTTCTTTTCTTAAAAAAAAAAACAATATGACGTGTTACCTCGTCACTCACTGTAACATATTCGGCTCTGGGGAGAGGCGTCAAACATAAACCAGTTATATAGACCTGTATACAAAGCTTACATTCTTGTAGTTTAAAGGAGAAACAGGAAAACGAGAGGTCATTCAATAGTGGTTATGCCAGTGAAACACATTCGCAACTGACACGATCCGCTGATACATTGTGCCTGACCTGCATTTTATATATGAAAGCTTGCGATTTTATGAAAAAATATATTATATTGAATATAACTGAGTGGCCATGAGGTTTATATTGTTTTATATATGTGAAGCTTTTAAAGAGTACTAGTGTTGAGTGTTGAGTGTTGAGAGATATATAGATATATGACGTAGATTTTCTTTTTTTTTCGTTTTATTAGCTTCACGCTGTATCCCGCACATAGCAGGGTAGATAAAGGAAACCAGAGAACTCTCCGTACTCTTTTAATATTTCCGTTCCCTCCGAATTGAGGCATTGCGTGCTGAGTGGCGGAACTCAACGCCTTTTCCCTTGTTACCAGAGCGAGGAAATGAATATACTAAATATTACTTTAATATTTTCATTTCCTGGCTTGGGAATCGAACCCACAACCTGTCACGTTTACAGTTACACGCTTGTACCTCTTCGCAAGAACAAAGAAGAACGTTCTCAGATGGTTTGGGCATATCGAGAGGATGAGTGATGAAAGAATAATAGCGAAGGTATATGAAGTAAAAATGAATAACAAAAGAAGCAGATGGAGAGAATACAGTATCAATGCCACTAGAGGAAAGTCATGTAAAAGCATGAGTCAAAGAGCGCCTAGTGCCTAGTGTCAAGACACTACGTTCTATTTTCTATCAAAAATCAAGACATTGCGTGTTGAGTGGCGGAACTAACTACTAACTAGCCTTGCCAGAGCAATGAAATAAAAATATAATACCCATTAAACCACGATGACCTTAAGGCTTCAATTTTTTTTATTTTTTTATAGCTTTACGCTGTATCCCACATATAACAGTGTAGGCAGAGGGAACCTAAAAACCTAGTGTTAAGACACTCCGTTCTCTTCACCATTTCCATTTCCCATTTTAAATTTAAATCAAAAACAAACATTCGTCATACAAACATACTTCATACTATCACAAAACACACAGAGGCGTGTAAATTCTCGTCAAAGGCACTATAGTCTATCTGGGATTCAATAAAGCTTATGTTACACCGGTTCTGACCTACAGATACGATGGCGTAGCTAAGCCTGTCTTTTATCAGGCTGACCTATTTGTATAATAGTATATAACGAAATAGTTGTATTGAATATCGGCAGATGGTTCTATAGAGAACAGAGTGTTTTGACACTCTCAGGTTCTCTTTGGTTATACTGCTATGCGGAAAAAGCGTGAAAGTGAAAAAATAGATAGTTACATTTCCCGTGTAGAATATAATTAAACGCCTGTCGCGACGCAGAGGCAAGCGTGTGACTGTAAACACGACAGGTTGTGGGTTTGATTCCCACTCCAGGAAATGGAATTTTTCATTTCCTAGGTTTGGTAACAAGGCAAAGTTGAGCTCCGCTACTCCGCACGTTATGACTCAATTCGGCGGAAAGTGGGGAACGCAGTGTCTTAACACTAGGTTCCCTCTGCCTACCCTGCAATATGCGGGATACAGCGTGTAGCTATGTATGTATATTGTATTCTAATAGTTAACCCTTTTCATATTATACTCATTTTGCATGGATTATACAAATATATGAAATCCGCCATTTTGTTGTGGCGGCCATTTTGGATGAGCGATCACATTGATTATATATAATTATATTTTCATAAGATGTTTCAATTTTACAATTTAACACTGGGTAGGGGGAGAAAGATGGCTTGCAAATTTTGACACCCCAGTAAGTAACGCGGCAAGTTTATATAGTATAATAAAAAAATTGAATTAACTTGAAATTCAAAAAATATGTTATTAATTTTATCCCATCTTTGAAGTTAGTTTGAAATTGGGGCCTCCTAATATACGTCTTAAAATATTTGACTCAAGTCTTAGTCATTATTTAAATATTTAATTTTGGGCCTTTGTTTATTTATTTATTTTCTTTTGAGACATATAATCTATATAATGTCTATTTATGTATGTATGTATGTATGTATGTTTGTATGTATGTATGTATGTATGTATGTATGTATGTATGTATGTATGTAAAAAAAAAATGTATGTATGTATGTATGTATGTATGTATGTATGTATGTATGTATGTATGTAT